>VZTF01004531.1:1253504-1289698 GCA_013397755.1 Cnemophilus loriae | reverse complement strand
GCTGCGGCCACCGCTGCCACCGCCTCGCCCCGCGGCGGCCGCAGCATCCTCCCCTTCCCGCCCCGCTCCTCCCCGCCCCGCCCCGGCGGCCGTCTCCAGGCAGCGCGGCCGGGGAATGCCGGGCATGCCGGGAGGAGGCTCTCGGCGCCATGGCGGGGTGGGCGCGGGGAGCGGAGCTGCTTGGTGCGGGCTTCGCGGGGAGCGGCCTCCGCGGGACACAGTTCCTCTGAGGGCGGGGGCAGAGCGGCTGTGGCCCCTGGCGGGGGCTGCCCTGCCCTGCGCCGCCCCGCGGTGCAGATGTGGCGGGCCGAAGCCGTGGTGCCCCGGGGGGAGGAGGCAAGGCAGCTGCTGATGTTCCTCGCCCAGCCCAGCCTAGTCCCGTGCCCTCTCTTGGAGCCAGGGTAGGGGAGAGCGGAATCCCACATCTCACAGGCTGCCTGGTGCACACGAGTGTGCTGTGCTCTTGGAAGACATCGTGGCGAAAGCCCTCGCAACAGCAGTTTTCTGAACACCTTACCCCATCGTACTGGAGGGGGTCCAGCAGAGAGTCACAAAGATGATTACGGGTCTGGAGCATCTCTCTTACGAGGAGAGACTGCCGAGGTGGGCCTCTTTAGTCTGGAGAAGACTGAGAGGGGATCTCATCAATGCATATAAATATCTCAAAGGCGGGTGCCAAGAGGATGGTGCCAGGCTCTTTTCAGTGGTGCCCAGCGACAGGACGAGGAGCAATGGCCATAAACTAAAACACAAGAAGTTTTACCTTGACATGAAGGAAGAACTTTTACATTGAGGGCAGCAGAGCACTGGAACAGGCTACACAGAGAGGTTATGGACTCTCCCTCTCTGGAGACGTTCAAAACCCACCTGGATGTGTTCCTGTGTAACCTGCTCTAGGTGACTCTGCCCTGGCAGGGGCTGGACTAGATGATTTCCAGAGGTCTCTTCCAACACTAACAATTCTGTGATTCTGTGACACCAGCAGTAGGGCAGGACAGGACACCTCGCGGGCTTGCCTGGTGCACACGGATGTGGTGTGCTCTTGGAGGACATCACAGCAAAAGCCCTTGCAACTGCAGTTTTCTGAACAACTTACCCTACTTTAAGCCTACTTCCCTACTCCACAGCAAGGTGGTTTGTTTTTTCCAGTGTTCAGCAGCTGCTCCTGCAGCTGGTGGAGTTGTGAGTGGGCTGTCTGGAGGGGTTGGTCAGGGTACCAGCTCCAGGCTCACCTGTCCGTGGAGGCTTGCATCTAATTTCATGTGTCAGGTCTGACCATTCCATGCTGTCTCACTTCCACTGTCTGCATTATGCTTTCTGAACTCATTACTGATTTTTGACTGTCATTTAATGTCTGTGGCATAGCCCAAAAGCTATGACAGTCTTTGCTGAGCTGTGAAAGCAAATCTCCCTGTGGAGGATGGAAGAATATTGTCAAATGTAGTTTTTGGCAATGGTGATGTATTTTGAGAGTAGGTGTATGTATATGTCATATATAACCACTTAAGACACAGTGCTATGTAAATACCACATTTTTTTTCTGGGAACTACTCTCTCTCAGCTTTCTGAATGGTACATATAAGAGTAGTCCCTGTACTAGAACTACATATTCCACAACTAGAGCCCCATCTCAACAAATAGATCTGTTTTTACTCTTATTTTCTCATTCTAGTGGACTGTAATGTTTGATACTTGAAAATTGCAGTAAGTCTTCCATTATCCATAAAAATAACCTTCCTTCATTTTGCATAGAGAATTTTGTTTTCTCATGAAATCTTGTAAGCATTTCCACTCTAGCAAACCAAATGTATTTGCAAAAAAGTAATAATAATTGTATGCTTTTGAGATTTGGAAGAAAGAAATATAATCTCTCTTACTCAAATTGTATCGACCTTATTGAACTCTTTATAAGCAGGGGAAAAAAGACAACTGTAGAAGACTTTACCCTATCCAGCTTTAGTCTTGTTACAGCTCTAAATTTCCATTAATCCATCTCATGAAGGGGAACTTTACATAGCAAGAGGCTCTTCAGTATAAATATTCTGCCTGACATTAAGATGCAAAATACTCTGGTGTTTTAGTCAGCCAGCTCATTATCCTAGATAAAGAACTTTTTTCTTCTCATTCTGCAGAGACTTTCAGAACATATTTAATTTTTAATTTGACTACAAAGATATTTAAGAGCAGAAATCACACTCCTTCCCTTACCTGTGCCTAGACATACTCTTCTGTTTCGTGTCACTTTATAATTTTGAGTAGGCCTATTTCCGCTCTGAAGTGAATGTGATTTTTTTGCTCACTCCCTTATGTAAGTATAGAGAGCCATACAGATGCAGCTGTGCCATAAGAATCTTGGATAGCCAGCTCACCCTGTGATGGTAACGTTTAGACTAACAAGTGAGAATACTGGTAGCTTTCCAACAATCATTTTTATGCTAGCGAAGTGTCTGATTTTTGTAAACATCTGTACTGTCATCAGCTTATTAATTACCATTTTCTTTCCAAGTATGGCATGCTGAGATGTTATATGCTATAAAACAGTCAACATCTTTTTAATGTAGTAGCAGCAGTGTAATAGTGTTCAGTGCTTTGCCAGCTTTGCACAGAAAGAAGGCTCCATTTGTCTAAAACATGTTTGTGAGATGTTCTGCCTGAGAAGAAAAGGTTATGTGTCACGGACATGGAAAGAAGTGCCACAAAAGCCTGCCTTGTCCCACTGCTTCCTTGATTGCAGCTCTTGTGTGTGGGTGGGTATCTCTGTCTTTTTTTTAAGTGTGCCTTGAGGCTGGGATTCCAAAGCACACATCACTGACCCAGCCCTGCAAGAGAGACTGACTCACCTGAGAAACTTTGGTTAATGCAGTGCACTTAAGAATTCCACTTTTGCATTCCTAAAATGAAGTGATATGGACACAACAACTTGTTTAAATCAGCCACCAATGATTTGATATTGGTCAGAAATACTCCCTCTGTATTTCTTTCTCCTGTAATTTAACAGACTGCCTATATCGAAACAAATTGAAAGGGAACAATGATGAGATATTTTTATAGAAATTGTTCTGTATTCCATATTTACTGCATTTAGTTTGGCAAGGAGAAGAGCTGGCTTCTAACACTACAGTAGATTTTAGCTAAAACTTTTAAATTCCAGAGTATAAACCCTTCATTTTTAGGGATGCAAAAGTGACAATTACTGTTTCCCCATGCATTCTGCAGACTTCAAAGGTTTATTTTGTTGTTCAGACACACTAGGAGGTTGATTTCATGCAGAAGGAATACAACCTAATCCATTTGCCTCTCTCTTTTAGAGCCCAGGTTCTTCCAGCTTGATGTTTATAGGTACCGAATGCTTGCAAGTGTTTGGTGTTTCTGGAGATCAGCCCACCTAAACAAAAGAAGGAAGGGTAGTCTTTTTTTTCCTTCCTTTTCTTTTGGGCACTCTTGTGAGAAAAATATTTTTGTATTGTTGTATAGCTTTTAGTAAGGTTAGCAACTAGTATAACAAGACGTTATGTAAGACATAAACAGAACAACTGCAATTCTTGTTCCAGTTTGCAACTCCTGAGGAGTTTTTAATACCGCCTTTCATTACATTCCAAGGATTCTTATTTCTTTTGTACTTGTGTCTTTCTAATGTTTACTGGAAGCCTTTTGGCATGTTAATGTAGTAATTTGTGGCTGCAGTATGCTATTTGTTTTTATGCAGTGTTTAACTAAATGTTTTATATGCAGCACTGCTACAGGATACTATATACAACAAAAAGTTCTTTAAAAATTAGAGGGTTAAGAATTTTGGTATTATGTCAATGCTTATTGAAACAAAGCACATTATTCAAAAATAACTTCCAAAGTTGAACAGAAATAGATTTAATGAGTTTTGGTTTTAGCTGATTTAGCACATGTATTTTATCTTTTACTAGATTTTTAAAGTGTAAAGAGGAACTCAGAAAATCAAATGGAAAATACCATGTGTCCAGAGAAAGAAGGTTATATCTATCCAAATATAGGAGCGATAAACAGGAACAAATTTTAAAAAAAAGAACTTGGAAGAAACAAGAAGTGCACTATAAGTTAAAACAGCCCACAAGTGACTTCAGTTTGCTGAAGCAGCACTTATATCACCAGCAGCCCTGTGTGACAGTGACTTTGGCCTTATTTTAGAAGTTATAGTTTCACATGTCTGTGTAGTTCTTGTGGCTTTTAAGACATGCTCTACTGCACCTGAAATACTGGTTCTTGTCAACATTATAGCAGGCTTTACACCTTTATATGTACAAATAGCCCATATTTGCCCCTCTCTCCCTCTTCAGGGCACTGTCAGGTAGCAATGAGTGAAATAATATTGAGGTGTGCTTTTCTTTTATGAAAAGCTTCCATTTCAAACATTTGCTGCTGGGTGCTCACTGATGGCTCATACTATAGTTAAACAAAAAAAGTATTGACTGTGGTTTCCATCACAATTTCTCCTGTGGTCAAAGCTTTTAGGGAAAATGTTGGTTTAAAGAATTAATATTGCTATCTGGGTTTCAAACTGCTATTCTAGAAAAATACAAAAATAGCTAGACAGTCATAAGTTTTATTTTTCTTTCCTTGCTCTATATTGGGAAAAGCTGCCTCCTGTAAAATGGCACAGAGAATGTATACTGTACATATAATGATTTATCATGGGGAGAAAAATAGTATCAGAAGCATCATCTGAATCTCTTAAAATTTCTGCCTGTAATACTCAGATTAGCAGGCTTCTTAGTCCAGTATAAGTAGGACGAAATTAATATTTTCCTCATCTTTTCTGTGAGCTCTGCCATTCCTAAACTGCTAGGTTTTAAGTTGGCTTAATTTCTTGTAAATTCTCCATAGAGGAGTTAGTTTGATGACTAAATTAGTTAAAAATTCTGAACTAATTATTGTGTCTTCATTGTTCAACAATTCTTACAAAAATTCCTTGTTTCAGCCTTTTTTGTAAACCTCAGCAAGACAAACCTCCCCCCACCTGGGAAGGTAAGAGTGAGTGTCTGTTCAAAAGCGTTTGTGAAAGACAGTTATCAGAGTTAATGGTTGAAAAATGAGACCTTCTAAATTCTGCTAACATGTGGCTTTCCAAAGCTTTGCACCTTTTGTGGATAATGTAACTAAGATCCTCTGTACTTCAGAGGTCTTCTGTGTGGAAACAGGGGAATAGTTATAGTTTGAATTAACATTTTTTGTTCTCTTTTTAGCAGAACATAGGCCCTGGAGTGCAGCTGCATGATGATACACTCCCTGGATACACAGAAATAGCTCAAAAAGAATTATTATAGAAAACAATGGGCTAGATGAGCACACTGGCAAATGCAGAATAAATCCTAATCTCTGGCAAAAACGTCCATTTCTTCTCCCTTGACCAAATAATTTATTACAAAATTTACTGGAAAGGGCTGGCATTATCCTAGAACCGGTATTTGTAGTGAAAGCAACTTACCTGTGAAATGTAACTCGACTGAAAGCTGCATGTTCTTGTTAGGGCTTTCTTGTGCATCGTCATAGGTGAGACTGTGTACGTGTGTGAACTTAAGTCCTTTATTATGTTTGATGCAATAAATCAGTGGTGTTTTGGAGAAATAGTTCCCACGTCAAGATGGAATCTATGAATAATTTGGGGAAAGGAACACACCTAGCAGGAACTCTTGCAAATGCCAAACCTTGGATGTCAGTATCATGTTGGCCAGGTTACACAACACATAGATCTTCATCAGGAATTCTCAGCCCAAAGAAGTGGAAACGGGCCAACATTGAACAAGGTGTAGTTCCTCCTATGGGAGTAGTCAACACCCAGAGCTTAAGGCGACATCTTTGATAAAAACAAGTTAATCATACATCCTAGATGATGAGTAAAGGAGGGTGTTGGATTTTTACCTAGAGTAAGCTCTTGCCAAGATTGTGGGAATTGCAGAAACACCTCAAAGGAACAGAGCAAAAGTTTGTGACAGGTGTGTTACACGCAGATTTAAGAAAGCAGTTTGATGAAAAATGGAATGTTTTCAGCTTGAAGGCATGAAATTTGAAAGTGATATTAGGAGGACGAGCCAAGGTTCACAAAGGACAAAGAATAAGTTTTCTCTCTGTTCCAGAACAAGCTTTGCTTGGAGAAACAGTGAAATACTTGTATGTTTTCTTTTAAATAAGTATCATGTGCCCTCCAATGTGTTTGTGTGGGGTATTACCTTATATGGAGAAATCCAGGCTGAAAGTGGCTCTTTGAGGGTAGCAGTTAAGAAAGACTAAAAAAATAAAGAGCATGCCACAGAGTACAATAATCAGATTTACAACCAGGAGAACATGGAGGCTGGAAGGGCGGAATGCAGCTGTAGTTTCAGGATTGTTGAATGTGGTTTTGTCTAAACTGGGATCCGAAGGCGTGCCTTGTCTAAACACATCAGAACTAGTTTTGAGTAGTGTGGAGTTCATATAGAGGATCTTAGCCTAGTTTTGTGTCTCGTATAGATGTGTTTTTGTGGGATGTATATGGACTGAGAGCAGCAAACATCAACACTTTTTCCCCAGAGAATAAGTACCAAGGGAGACAGATGTTTTCAGTTCTCAGAAAAAATGCCACATATAAACAAGGTTGTGCTCAGGTGGCTGTTATTTAACTGCCATGCCTTCACACATGGAGTGCTTACATCTTTTGGCAAGTAAGACATACTTCGTTTCGGAGAAGCTAATCCTGTATTACTGTGTTGTGGTGTTGTTTGGCTTGCAAAGTAACTAACTAGCAGCTGCCAAATGTCTCAGTTTATGAAATATTACAGATCCTGAGGGGGAAAATGTAACAGAGAGTTACTGAATTGCAGAGTTTCATCTGGAGAGGTGGAGGACCAGCCAGCTAAAGGCAGGTGATCAGAGAAACTAGAAATTAATCTGGGAAGAAACAGCCTAGAGAGGGTCTTGTCCTTTGCTACTCTCCTTGACTTCAGAAGGAATTGAGAATTTGGCACCCTGGAAAATTAGATAATTTTAAGTTTGGGTACCCAAAGAGTTAATGCGTTAGTCTTTTTCTGAGCATTCCTGTTTCAAGATTTTCACTTACCAGTCTTGGACAGGTTTTCAGTTTTCTCTGGGTAAGGTTTCTCTATCTGATGATAGTAAATCATGTGAATGCTAAAGTATCCAAGGTAGATGAAGAGTATAGTTATTGCAGTAGACTGTAAATAGTGCTTTTATCTCATGAATGAAGGTGGGCATTACCACTGTGAACTGGGAATGCTGTTAAATGTTGGCCTATAATCACAGAGAGGTGGAGAAGGTAGGGGTAATGTGGCAGTCAGAAATCCATGAGCCTCACCTTTAGAAGGGGTTTGTGCAGGACGGAAAATTTGGCAAAGCTTTCCTTAATTGTCAGATTTCTGGATCTAGTCCTTTCCATACATGCTGTTGGCATGTTCTGCTTCCGATCAGTAGGATTCAAAATTCTTCTTTTCAGCTTCTTCTGTGGTAGGAGAAGGAAAGTGATTTCTGACTCTTCTAAGCTTGCTCCTCTGTCACGTGGAAATAAAGTACAGCTTTCTGGCAGCCCACTGTTTTTGCCTTCATGCAAAGTGTTTAGATTATGTGAACCTATATTATTATACACTGTTTTTCTGGATTTTTTTAATGCAAAAAGCTGAGTATTGTAAATTCTTACAAAAACATCAGGTTAATAAATCTGACCATGAAACATCATTAGTACCTGACAATTCTGGTTTCACAAGTCTTGCAGAAAATAAGCCCTATAATGATTCCTCAGGTTTTTATAAAATTTTTTTTAAGCATTCACATATTATTTTTTAATAGATCCTAGCTGTCTTTTGATTTGAAGTAATTGGCAAGAGGTAGAATTTAAGTGCAGCATTATTACAGATTTTTAAGTCAAATTGTGGTTGTGATCTGTCATTTCCGTAGTTTTTGCATTGTTGGCAAATCTGCATTTTAAGCTTAATTGAGTTTCATTGCTCTGAAGTGTTTTTCTGCACAATTAAAATCTTCATCTGGGCCATTTTCTCCTGCAAAGCAAATTCTATGCCAAATACAGACCATAGATCTAAAACTCCTTGATTTAATATTATAGATTTTATCTGCTGACATTCTGAAAGTTTTCATGTTTTAACCAGAGTCAGACCTCCATTTCCCCCAGCAACTCTGAATTATTTTGAAGATTTGTTTTAAATCTTTGTTTAGTGTGTGTGTATCTTCCTATTTCATCTGATTAGAACTTTTACCTTTAAATCTCTGAGTTGCTTTTCTTCAAATGTTTGAAATACAACCTTAATTTATGCATACAATTTTAATGCAGACAATTTTACAGGTTCAAAATCATTTTCCAATTTTTAATTATGGGTCCTTTGTCAAGCTCTTCCTTCTTTAACTCTGCAAGATAGTATACACATTGTATTTCTTTATATGTATTAAATGTGCCCTGCTCTCTCCAAAATGTTTCTGCAGAAATAGAAATGTTCCTTGCTCTTTTGAGTACAGATTTGTGAAAATTGCAGAGCAATATTTAGACCTCTCTGCTTGTCTGTGTGCAGTCTCTCATGCTCTCTCTTTCCACATGATGTAGCTTGGCTGCTGGGAGGAGTGAGTCGTATGCCCAGAATGATGGCGGGAGGGATTAGTGCCCAGGTTTTGGAGCTTACCCTGACTCGTTTGTCTTGTTCGTCCTTTCTATGATATATTCCCTTTCTGTATCTTCTTGTGAATGCATGTTGTAAATCTGGTTAGTTAAGCCTAAAGGGGGGAACTAAGTGAAGAAAAGTCTCAGGTGTCTTGTATATGCCAAGACAAAAGTGTTGATTTACCTTCCTGAAGGTGACAGTTCTGTTTATATTTAGGCGAAAAGGTTTTAACCACCAGACTTGTAATAACTTTGCCAATAAAATAATGGCCTGTACACAACCAGTGGAATATTCTGTACCTCAAGGAAAGCAGGGATTGCAAAATGGTTTCCTTCAGTTGTGTTTTAGAAGTTAGTAAATGGAATCCTAAAAATAAGTGTAAAGAGAGTAGATACTCTCAAGCAGATCAGTCAGTTCTGCAAAGCCCAGGATTTTGCTACCCACTGTAGCAACCACGTGTGTTAAAACTACAGAGAAGCAATCCCACAGAGTATACGAAGGTAGAGCAGAGAGGTATTCAGTCATTTGACTTGTTGGAAGTTGCACTACAAATGTCAGCATCCAGAGAGTAGAACTGAAGTATTTTGCACTCCAGTCAAGGTACAAAACAGTGACTGTACACTGAAGATACATTTTTGCCACAGGACGTGGGAACACTCCTGCCCTCCTTGTTTTCTAAAGTTCTTGCATCCTTGCCAGACATGGGCATTTTAGGGCAGTGTCATATACAGAACATTTTTGGTGGTTTGTTTGTTTTGTGTTATTGGGGTTTTTTTCAGTAAGGCACAAGTAGCTGAATTTGAAACTACAAGCTTAGTTAAAATACAAGATAAATGCATATTTTATTGTGAATACACTATTTTATAAAGGTTAAACCACTCCAAATTATCTATCTGGGGAACAAATTTGAGTATTTTCCCTGAAAAAGTAACATTCCACTTTCAGCATGCGCTATCCCTAGAGTTGTAAAATTATTGTCACCAGACAAGCTAATGATACAAGTCCTTTAGTTTAATTAGAGGTTTGTTGATTGGCTTTTATTTGAGGGAGGAGAAGGAGGGTAGTTTGTATTTTTGGCAGGAAGGGAAAGGCAGGGAGTTATTTTGCTTTTTCAAGGAATAGATGTCCTATATCATACGAACTAAAGACATGTGTGTTCTCAGCAAAGTGTCAGAACAAAGACAAAATCTCTGCATGAGAGAACTTACTGTGTAGGAGGATCTTATGTAGCAGATCAACTGCATTAAGCTAGAAATTACAGTATTTAAATCCCCGTGAAGTTCTAATGTGAGCCTGTCACATGGACAGTGTAGAAAGCTGCATGCAAAAATTCTTGTTTGATTCAGGAATACTCAAACCCAGCTTTCCTTGGGGGAAAAAATGCCCAAAGGATGTATGTAGAATAATTATTTGTATGGCAGTGATGTATTCTGGAAGGAGACGGTTGCAGGGGGTAGGATGTGACTTTGCATGAATGGAGTCAGTTTGGAAGTGCCAATACAATTGAATATAAGATTGAAAGAAAAATATGAAAGATCAGAAAGAATAGGATAAGCAAAACTGGAAATATTTGCTTGCTAGGATGGAGGAAACTAGTAAGCTGATTCATGGTTTGTAAGAGGGGATGCTTTTGTCAAAGGGTTTGTAGCAATTGTGGGAGAACCAAGTAGGAATTAGAAAAGGCGACAGAGGAGGTAGCAGTAGTTTAGGAACTTCACAAGAAAGGCGGTCAGAACTCAGGCAAAGGTTTCCCCCACAGGAAGTGAGAGAAAGGACTTGCTTGTTTTTCAAGGACATATTATAAAGAGAGAATCAACAGGGCTCGGCAAAATACTCAGAGAGGTGAGAGAGAAGAATGACTATGAAATGGTAGATGTGTTCTGACAAACAGGAGGATGTTGGAGCTGTAAAAGCACAGAAAACTGCTTTTGGATGGGGCAAATGCTGTGAGATTGTAAACACAGTCAGGTATTAAGTATAGTTGAACAGAGCTGAATATTCCCATTGAAATTTCCAGACTGAAGATCCTGATGTTTATGTAGGTGTGACAGCAAATTATGGCTTTTAATTGGCATTTCTGTGCCTTTCCTGTTTATGCTTTTGAAACAGGTACAAACAACCTTTGATAATCATGTAACAAAAGTTGGCTTGTATAGAACAAATACATATTTTTTTGTGTGTGCAGGAAGTATAGCAGATATGCTTAAGTGTGACAAGACAAGACCCTGGCTTGCAATAGGAGCTTACATGATCAAATTACTATTTGACTGACTTCAGGTATTGGTAGTGCGACTGTCACAGCTTTGTCTTATAGCTTTAAATATTGGGACAGGAAATTCATGGAACATAGCAGATTCTCTCTCCATAAGATCTCACTGATTCACAGACTCCTGTAATTGCTAAAGAAATAAAAACGAGGAAGTTAGGCTTAGTTTTACTTCAACTGCCTACTTTGAGTTCAACTAGCCATTATTCATGAGAATATTTAGTATTGTACAAAGCACAAGTCCTACGAGGAACAGCTGAGGGAGCTGGGGGTGTTTACCCTGGGTGAGAAGGCCCAGGGGGGAGCTTCTGGCTGTCTACAACTACCTGGAAGGAGCTTGTAGCCAGCTGAGGGCTGACCTCTTATTCCAAGTAACAAGGGGTAGGACAAGAGGAAATGGCCTCAGGTCGTACCAGGGGAAATTTAGATTGGATATTGAGAAAATTTCTTCACTGAAAGAGTTGCCAAACATTTGAACAGGCTGCCCGGTAAATTGGCTGAATCACCATCCCTGGGGGTGTTTAAAAGATGTGTAAATGTGGTGCTTGAGGAAATATTTTAGTGCTGGACATGGCAGTGCTGGATTAAGGGTTAGACTTGATGAAGTTAAAGGTCTTTTCAAGCCTAAACAGTTCTATGATTCTACAGTTTTTGCCAGAGATGGAAGATTTTATTTCACAACCTTCTTTTTAATGTCTGTAACTTGAACTCTGTCTTAAATGTTTTAGCAAAGCTTTGGCTTTATGAGCTCTTATCAAGAAAATCAACATAAATTATATTCAAAATTAGATTCTGTAGAATAATCTTGAGAAGTGTGCTGCCAGCAAAGTTGTCCTATGATTTTAAAATGCCATTAAATCTTGAATTGATATCTAGGTTCAAAAGCCTGTTTGATGTGTTTTTCTCTCCCTTCTCCATTTTTTATGAGGAATTAGACTCTCTTGTAACTACTTAAATGTAAAGATTACTAAGACTATTTAGTGAGTAAAACCATGCTTAGATATGAGTTAAAACTGCTGAAACCAAACCTAAATCCTGCCTGCCTCTTTTCCCCTCCTGCACCCTTCCAAAAATGATGAGATCTAATGCTCATCAATCCTGTAGTTGCATTATTATAAACTTACAAAGCACAGCAAGGTCCAAAATTAATTCTGTCTCCTTTGAGTAGCCCTGGAGATGACCGCTATATATCCACAGAGTAGTTTTTGCACTGTTCCTTCTGAAATTCAAACACAACTTAAAATATTTCCAGCCCATGACCAAGATTTTGCACATTATTAAATGAGTGAGTTCTTCTTGGCAATCATCACAGATACTTCTTTTTTCTGAAAGAATAATAAACACTTGTTCTCTCTCTGCATGACTGATATTAACAACAAAGAAAAAAAGTTCTCTCCGTCAATCTCTTTTACTCAAAATTAGCTGCAGATTATGTAGGAGACTGTACAGCCTTGGTCAGGTTGTTGAGTAATAAAACTCATTTTTCTCACTGGCATTTTGTAACTTAAGTTATATTGCAAAGGCAGGAGTTGATTGCTTGGCTGTGTAAGTTGTTAATCACAGACTGCTGGAGTTCAGCATTTTCTGTATCACAACAGTCATCCATTGTTACTTCTAACAAGTCTTTTCCTCACGCAAACAGAAGTGTCAGAATACTGAACGCCATTTACAGGAGCACTCAATTACCAGAACTGTTGCAGTTAGTCTAGCACTACTTTCAGAGTTCTCAACACAGTTTTAGGTTATTGGTGCTACTTCAATTTTATCTAAGTTGCAAAGCATTGAAGGATATTTATAAATGCCTAAGCCAGCTCTTAAGCAAGTTTAACTGAAACTGGAACAACTCAATTGAGTGGCTTCTTGTGTTTCATAGCAGCTTTACAGACTCTGATGAGAAAAACTGTTGTTTTCTCAAAAAACAATGTCAGTGCACAAAGAAGTAGATGCACACTGGAATCTCCTCTCAGCTTCTGTGAAGAAAGATAGCAACAAGTAAAGCATAGTACTGTAACTAAATCATATGGATGACGTGTTATAAAGATCTTGTATTACTCTCTGACATTTTGGGGGAAAACAAAAGATGAGATTTTGTCCAGGCCATCTAAGTAAAAATTTTCAAAGCTAGATTTTTACTGATGAGTCTGTAGATTTATGTCTAGTCAAAAGGATGCCTTTTCACATAAACTCAGCTGGCCGAATTTTATGTATCTATGCTCACTTTCTATTAAATGAAGAGAAAGGCAGGATCATACCAGGCTGAGACAAGTCTCCTGAGGTGAGATGAATGCCTTTCTGATGGTGCTTATCTCTTTCCATGAGGTCTCTGACAGTTAAATGGCTAAACTTAAGTGAAATGAATGTCTTCCACAATGAAAACCTTCTTGAAAAAGTATCTAAAAATGAAAGTGATAGATAACGTACTCTCTTAAACTTACATCAACAGATCAATTTTTCTACTGCTTGCTTTTACGATCGTATCTAGGAACTCCAGGTATGCATAAGGTGCTTGAGGCTGTATAATTGCAGAATAAAAAGCCAGTCCTAACTCTCAGATTTTACACACTAAGTATAAAACATGACAGAAGCGCGCAGGAAAACAGAAGGAGTAAAAGGGGTAATGAGAGTGCCTGGGTCAGTACTAATCACGACCCATCAACAACCCAGTAACTGAGAATTTTGCAGACTTTGTAACAACAGTTTTACCATATGACTTGGAGGTTGATAGGATTGTAGCTGTGGGGATGTTTCAGAGGAGTGCCTCTGAGGGAAAAGGATCATGGAGACATATTTATGGGAAGTAAATATGTGGTCACTGTGAACTGATGGGAAGTTTGGACCCTAGTTTAGAGCAGGATTCCAGTGTTTGGCCACCCTCACTGTCAAAAAGTGTTTTCTTACGTTTAAGTGGAATTTCTTATATTTCAATTTGTGTCCATTGCTTTTATCCTGTTACTGGCAACTACTGAAAAGAGCCTGGCTCCATCTTCTTTACACACTCCTATCCAATATTTATACACACTGACAAGATGCCCCTGAGCTTTCTGTTCTCCAGTCTGTTCTCCAAAAACAGCCCCAGCTCTCCCAGCCTCTTATCATATGACAGCTGTTTCAGTCACTCGGTCACCTTCATGGCATTTCACTGGAATTGTTCCAGTTTAATGTTTATGTCACACTGTGGGGGCCAGACCTTGACTCACTACTCCAGAAGTGCTGAGTGGAGGGAGGGGAACCTGTCAAACAGCTGGCAACATTCTTCTTAATATAGCCCAAAAGGACGCTGGCCATCTTTGGCAACACCCTACAAAGTTTGGCTTGACAGAAGCCAGAGAATTGAAGTAAGAATATAGTGAACTTTGGATGGTATGGTCCCCATGTCATTCCAGTTTGTAATCCAGTTGTCTCCATCACCAGCTGTACCAGGCATATCCATCATGAGGTGTTGGTAAGAAAAGTTGCTTTATACAGATACTATTTCCATCACTAGAGTGGTACATATGACTTTTGTATAGTATCTTTAAATGAAAATTTCATTAGGCTCAGGAGCAACTCCTGTTGAAGCTGAGAATATGAACTGAATCTCATGATTCTGGAAAACAGCTTAATCTGCTGACATTTTCTGGATCCTGAGTTGGAAAGGAGGCATCTTGGCCAGGAGAGGAATCCAGGCTGCCTCTTGTCCCATTTGCTGCACACTGGATGAAGGAGAGCAAAGATGGCATATTCTGGGAGAACAACACAAGTTGCATGATATGGGGAGGCTGGAGTGTGGAGTGGGACGTGGAAGGGAAGGAGTAAGTAACTCCATACCAGAAGGGAGATGGGCAAGCTCCTGTGTAAGCCCTGGGCCAGCTCTCACCCAGGATCAGGAGGAAGACACTTTAAAGAAGCGTGGGGACAAGGCAGGGGAACTGAGCAGAGGTTAAAATAGAAAGCCTTTCCATATGTTCCCTTCAAATGTAGATTCGGTGTCATTTCCACAGAAGACGGAGGTTGATTTGGGGTCCTTTCACACTGACCTGTGTAGAACCATTATTAAACTTAGCCAAGTGATGTGAGAACTGATGACAAGCATGGAAATTTCTTCCGAAGTTGGCTGTTACTAGTGATTAAAACACTTTGAGGTAAATACTTTTTAGCAGTATAGACAATATGTCTGATCCAAAATTTTGTTCATTAAGCTACTGCTGTTTCCTGACCTCGTAAAATCGCACTGCGTGGGAGCTACACAATTCACATGCAATTCCAAAAGATGGCAACCTTAGGCTTCCAAACTGGGGCCTCTGCAAAACAGCTCTGCAGCTCCTAACAGTTCACAGTGGTGAATGTTTGAAAATTCTGGGTTCTCCCAGACTGAGCTTATTTTTATCCACCTATTCTATTTTTCATACATCTCTACATATAAGACAGAATGTATGTAATTCGGTTGAAAAACAGGCAACTTCTCAAATGAATTTCTGTGCCTGAAGGAAGGGAAGGTTAGGAAACCTTAGATCTACAATCTCTGTGTTTCAGACTGTGACTTCGATTATATATAGGAGTGAGGCTCTGCTATCAATCTGTGCTGAAGCTCCTGTTGCATGATGATAAAGCAGAGATAGTTTGGCAAAAAATGAGGAAGAAACTATTTAATTTGATGAATTTTAGTGTACTTGCTCTTGTCTTACTGAATTATTAAGGCTTTATTCACACAGTCCACTAGTCTTGTCCATAGCAGTGTACTTTTAAGGGCAGTCACTACCATTGTGAAACTCTGCATAACTCTGGATAGATACACTCTTGAAACAAGATAAGGTACACAGCCTTCATACTACATTCATTCTCATGCCTTAAAAGATTCATCTTTTCTCTTGGTTAGTGCTTATTTATTGACTTGATCTTTGTGTCCAGTTCCTGCCTTTTTTGTGGTTTTGTGTTCATCATGAATCTTACTTGTGAATAGTTAATGACAGAAACTTCACAGAGAAATTAATCCAAAAATGCAGTTATTTTAGAAATTTTTATTAGATCATGTAGTTACAAGTGAAGTTGCAGTAACAAAACGAAAAAATTCTGATGCTAATGTCTAAATTCTGTGGTTTTATGACAAATGCTGCTTTTGCATTACAGGATCATTGCTGGATGGAAAATCAAGCATCTTGCTTATTTTCCAAAAGTCATGTTTGGAAACCATCAGCTTGGAAAAATCTATCTTGGTTTGGCTTAAAGCCAGATTTTTAAATTTCAGCTTTCATGAAGCAGAAATGTCTTTCTTCAGGCAGCCCTAGCATCAGGGTCAAAATCTGAGCCCCACTCCATTTTATGCAAAGCTTTCCACTTTTGCAGTTGTTCATCCCTCCCCAGTCCAGAGATAAAAAGTTCTATCTTGTTTTGGTTGTGCCAGTTCCTTATGATTTCCCCTTCCTTACTTACACTGTGCTGCTGTGAAGGGATAAATATTGGCCTAGGCTATTACTGTCGTTCCTTCATATATGTAGCAGAACTGGGAGAGGATTTTGAAGGCAGTTTTGCTGCTTTTGTGCAGAAAGCTTGTGATTTTAGCATTGACTGCAGGGCTATTTTCCTCCCACAATGTTGGTTGATCATTCTATTTTAACCAACTCAATATTCTAATAGTTTTGTATCACATTCATATTACTCTTCTTGGTTATGTTTATTGCCTCCATAGGTGAGATTTCAGACAGGGGTCTTATTTCTACAAGGTTTATCCTGTGCTACAACTCTCATTACTGAATGCCTGAGTATCTCAATGTTCAGTACATTTATCCCTGCCAACCCAGTGGAATACAAAGCTTATTTTTAATCTGTTTTTAACAAAGGGAAAACAGTGTTTCGTAGAGGCTAGAATTTCATCTAGCCTTCAGAGGGAAGAAATAGCAGGCTCCTGTGCATAACTTCCAGGTGTTTGGCACCCTAATTACCTCTGTTAAACAGTTGGGGTGATGGATGGTGCATATGGGGAAGAGCGATCAGAAAGCGACGGCATTCTCAGCAGGAAGCTGCTCTGAGCCAATTAGCAAGAACAAGGATGTTTCAGGACCTCTGCCTCCTTCTGCAGCTTTGGCATTTAGCTCTCTGTGGGCCAGAGGCACCTCCTTCCTTTGGCACACTGCTTCTCCTGCCAGTGCATGCAAGCTCTGAGCTTTGGTACATGTTCTTATCCTTCTATGTCTTTTATTTATAAAAGAAACAAAACAAACCAACACACAGCCCTCCCCTCTCCCAAACCCATGGTGGATTCTCTCTTCCTCACATCCCTTATATGTGAATCAGTAGCATAAGCATTGACTGAGGAGGCTTACTGCTCACTTGTGTATATTGAAGTTGCATCTCCCAGGTCCTGGGGGAATGCCCAAGTTAGCAGGCTGCCTGGAAGGCTAGAGCTAGGGAGGGAGCTATGCTGCAAGGCTGTGTGAGTAAGCTGGGAGTCCTGGGGCGTGCAGGAGGATGACTCGTGAGTTGGCTTTCCTGGCAGGGAGGGGAGCACAGTCCCATCTTCCAGACTTGTTTGTGCATTTTAAACACAACTCCAAAACAAGTCCAAGGGGTCCAATCTGTATTTTTGTTATTCAGGGGACAGCCCTAACTACTCAGAGGTAAACATGTACTCTTTCAGGTCTGCTGCTCCCCTCCCTCTCTGCTGTATCTACCCTCCATTTAAGCATGTTTTTAAGGCAGGAGAAAGAGAGGAGGTGAGAGGAACCTCCTCGTGCTGAAGAGGCCTTTAACCCAAGTGTGTCATGTTTTTTTCCGGTGAGTGCTCTAACCAGCAGGATACTGTATGAAAATAAACACTTGCAACAATTTTGTCCTCTCTGGCTGTGTTTTAAAAGAAAATGTTTACCTGCTCATTTTGTGAAGTACTGTGAGCTCCAGCTGTAGGCTGGGTGTGCTTTGAGTGCAGGTATCGGCTCCTTAGGGGCCAGTGTCGCCTGGGGTTTTTGGGTCTTCAGTTAGAATAGGCAAGTGACACAACCGCCAAGATGTTTCATTTTCAACTTATAGAGAAGCAAAATTTTTAGAAAACTTCCAGGTTTAAGTGGGAGGTGCCCTTTGGAGTAGGCACTTGTAGATGCTTGGTTTATGGTTTTGGAATTGCTATACAATTATATATGTGTTCAAATTCTCCATTGAATGTAGTCTTAACTGATTAGGGCCCCATGTTAGTGTCCTTGCTCCTTTTCCTGTCTCTTTGCCTATTCTATTTCCAAGTCTTAAAAAAAGGATATAGAATAATTACTAATCATAATTTCTGTAATACTTTACCTGATAGTCATGTCTCTGTAATATTGCTCATCATTACAACTACTTTTTTCTAGCATCCATCTTGTTTTAAATCTGTGTAACTTCTTTCTACAGAACATAATTAGATTTAATTATAAGCATAGGGTTTTTTAGGAAATACATCATTATTAAATGTACTGCTTTTCATTCATCAAAGACCAGAATTTAATAGAGCACTCATGCATCTTATAAAATTTTGTATTTAAATCAACCCTTTTTTTCCTCTCATTTTTTTACTGTAACCTCGTACCTCTGTATTTTTCTGTTGAAGATGCAGTTTACTCTTGCTCCATCAAATTAATTTATAGTAGAGGAACAGTGAAACAGTCTCACTGTTTCAAGAGAGATGGTCGATATACCTCTCACAACAGAATTTTATCCATAAATTTAGATACAGCTTCTCTCAGAAAACATTGTTGGACTGATTTCAGCCTAACAGCATACTCTTTATTTTATGCTGATCACATTGGTCTCTGTTCAGATAAAATATACTTCTTTATTCCAGTACCTTTTTTCCCTAAGAAATCTCAAGAACTGAAAATCAACGTGGCAAAATACTCATTAATAGTTTATTATTTGGCAAAAGGGAAGCTAGTGGATGATTTGCTGTCTAAGGTCTGGACAAAATTTGAAAATTACTTAAGATTTTCCCCTGAAAATTAGAAACCTAATTCTCTCCATAATTATTGTCATTTCTGCTGCACACAAAGCCCCTCTCAAACTTCACTGGGGATAGTTTCCATGGGAACCAGAGAGTGAGAACTGATGAGTCTTGAAACAGTCAAATAATAATCTTCCTTTTTATCAGTGGGCAAAGATTTACTTCTCCACTGTTTAATGGAAGGCACTAGAGCTTATGTTTTGAACGAGGGGGGAAAATAAGATATCTGAAAGGAGACCAAGTCTGCTTTGTATACCTGAAGAGTTATTCTTGCTGTATTAAAAGGGAAAACCACTATGTTCTCCTTGCAGGGTTGTATTCCTTGTATTCTGTTTATAGACTCCTGAATGATAGAAAGGGAAACTCTCTCTTAAATCTAAATGCTCCTAGTCCAGGGAAGGTGAGGAAGGAGTAGTGGTCATGAGAAGGCGAGTTAATTATATGGGTGGCAGAGATACAGTTGGGTCATGAATGCAAAATTTTAGAGGCGATTGAATGGTCCTGCAGAAAGCATCCATGGGGAAGGCTTTCCAGGCTCTAGCATTGACCTGTCTCCAGAATTCAGCTGTGCTGGTTTTTGCAATGTTGAGTGCCCGCTTACCATGCCTGAGTATTAGCTACAATGGAGGTTGTTTATTGCAATTTCATGGAGGGAGAAGAATCTCTTAAGAGGGATGTGAGGTAATGAATAAAATCATTCTGAAGTCTAATGAGGTGCTCTGCTAAACTGGCCATTATTTGGTTGCCATCGTCATAGTAATTGGGATTATTTTCCTGAAATATTGAGAAGAGAAGGGAACACTGCATTTCATTCGTGTGAGAAAAAAATATGGAAAGGATAGAGAAATGTCTTCTCTCTTTTAGATCTGTGATATGGTTATGAAAGATGACCTCCAAAAGGAGAAGAAAGCAGGTTCCACAAATGTTAGAGCCAAGTTGCAGTTCTCTAAAAATGCTGATGCACAGAAAAGACCAGAAGTGTTTCCTTACAGAGAATTAAATTTGACCAATAAGCTGAGTTTTAATATAGCACAATTTAAACTTGAATTATAGGAGGGTAAATGTCAAGGTGTGTTTTTTAAAAATGTATTTTATCTTAAACTAGTTTTTATGTTCTTTACCATCATTTGGTTTTCCAGTGGTTTTGGGTTTGATTATTTAAGGTATGCCTTTGTGTAATTATTTTAATCTCCATTTCACAAACATAAAAAGAGAAAATGAAAAGTGCACATAGATTATTATCACAGTGTTTGGAAAATTTTTTTCTCTTTTGCAATTAGTTGAAATAATAGAACCTGAGGGAGAATATTGTTATTTTTGTATTGTATAATATATCAGATATAGATGTGATTAATGATCTAATCCAGCGATTAAATTAAGAAATCCCATTTCAGTCTCTTACCAGTAATTACTGTGTTGCAAACACTGATGGCAGTTTCTGTATTGAAAAATGAGGACTCAAATTTTAAAATATTTTTCTTAGCTTGTGCATGAAGCTAAGACAAAACAAGACGCCTTCATTTAAAAAAAGCATGAAAAGGATTTTTCTACATTAAAGATGTATTTTGGTGGCTTCTGAGATAAAAACCCAGGTGTACAACTGGCAGTATTGAAAGATACAGGAAGAGGATGGGGTGGCAGATGAAGCACAGTTATGCTCTGTCTTTGGGTCACTATTTTGGCCCTCTTGGCCATTCACAAAGGGACTCTGCAAGCAAGAGCTGTGCAGTTTATATGTGCAAAGTAGTGTTCAATTTGTCCTTGAACTCTAATATCAGATTTCCTACTGTATGTTTTAAAATGTCTTCATGTTAAATTACTGCCTTGTACAGCTCTGGTGATCCAAGGTAAGCACAAATAAACACTATTCCATGTTTTTAATGCCTAGAAGAGTTTATCCACTTCTTACTGCTTGTATTTACCCAGTTCTATGCCTGCCTCGACCTCAAGGAGAGAAGAACATCACAAAAATTCTTCATTCTTGTGACCAGCTGACCTAACTGAAGTTATGCTGGGAAAGAGACTGCTCCTTCTCTTTCCTACAGTCTGTAAAACAGACTTGTTGTGGATGCGGTGTGCAACAGGCCACCAAATGCTAGTATTGCTAGGCTGCTTAACGCTGTTCCCTGCTGTTCTCTGAGCTAGATCCCCAACTGCTGACCACAGACACTAGGCAAGATGATTATTATAGGGGAAACTGAAGACTATTTCCACTGATGAATCATAAATTTCAAACACTTATTCTTCTGGAGAAAAAGGCATCAGGGCTGCTGCTTATTCTAAAGGTCTGGGTGGTGTAGTGAGGAAGAATGTGATGATATTCATATGGGAGCAGCAGAAATGGTGGTGGTTCCTAAACATCTGATAGGAGACAGTGGAACAAAGGACAGGGCTGACACAAGTGCCATTTCATCACAGCATGCCCCAATCCGTTTCCTGGGAGATGGAACAACATTGCGTGCCTATTAATCACGAGAGAAGCTCTCTGCTGTTCTCACAAGTCCTCCAAAACCTGTCTAACTCGAGTGGGCGAGGATCAGCCCACCCATGACAAACTACTGCAGCTTTATCCTACATAGTATATATTATCAAAAATGTTATGTCTGCTCTGAACAAAATGTCCAAGCGTGATAAATGTGGGCAATGCACCAAGAAAGTGGGCTTGTCTTCATGAGAAAATTGTACTTAAAATCAAACTGTAGGTTGGTTAATTCATTGTAATCAGCCTAATCTACAGACCTGCATGAGACACTCATTTTTTATGTAAATATTGCTGTCACACTCACTGAAATAAATGTTTTGAGCACATTAGTGTGCTGCTAACTAAACTGCTTTGAAATCTCATCAAATTTACTGTGACTTTCTCCTGTGACTTTAACCCCTATGGTTATATGCTGTGGTCTTCTTTATATTGAACCTATTCAGTTCTCTCTGTTATTATGAAAATGTCGGTGCTTTAGGAAAGCTTTCAGTGAAGCAATAGGCATCTTCTCCCCTCCCAGGAGAGCCTGTATGTCTAGAGGTTAGAGAAAGAGTTGTGTAGTCCTGACTGTGGAATGTACAGCCATACTCTCATCAAACTGCATAAGGTAGGCCTCACTGCTGGAATTAATCAAAGTTTGATATGGTACAAGCCAGAGTTCATGATATAGCTCTTTTCATTGTTGAGAATCTTGGTAGAACAATGCTAATGGATAATTCACTCTTTTGTAAAGTGTAGTATTCCAGCAGAAGGCAAAACTATCAGATCTACATTTTTTTTCTTACATATCCAAGGAAAGAATGAATGTTTTCTCGGTAAGTAAGCTTTTCATTGAAGAAACACAAGCATCAAATACTTTAAAATCACTAAAAATCTGTCCACTGTGTGCTCTGATATTATGCTTGATCATCAGTGATCTATGTTCTATTGTGTTTTACTATTTGAACTTCATTATGAGATGAAAAGTTTGAAGGCACTTTTAAAATGTAAGCTAGGTTAGAAAAAGCGCTGTTCAGAATGTCACAAGAGTAATTTAAAAGAAGCTTCTTACTGTGAAATTCATGTCTAACATCAATATGCTGGCGTAAGTTTTTACCTGCAAGGATAATGGTAATAATTTTAAATTAAAAAAGAAAGAAAAATCTGATTCCCAGGGAAGGGCAGAAGCATGAAAGCAGAATCATTTTAATGACCCAGTGAGAAAATTCTGCCAGCAAAGTCTTTGTTACTTGTTTATGTAGTCTTGGGTAAACCAAAAATATTCTAATTGTTTATTTAAAAGATGCAATGTATGCTTTATGTTGTCTCTTCCCATTATGAATGTCAAATATATTTTACTTTACAGAAACCTTTGAGGCAATTATTCAATAATTTGGCAAGAAGTAACTTAATGACCACTCAGTAGTCCTCCAAACAAGATGTCTCTTTTTCTGCAAGTTGTTAAATTTATGAAAAGTAAACCTAAAAGTGTAAGTAAGGTTAGGTAAGAGACAAAAAGAGTCTGTTAAGTGTCAAAATAGTTTCACTTCAACTTTTACAATGGTGCGGAGCTGCTCAAGAATTGCAACCCATTTATCGTTATTTCCAGCTACTGCTTGAACTGCTACATTCTTTTTTCATTTCTTAGGCAGATATTACAATGTGTATGACATAGCCTAGGGTTATTTTTATTACATAAGCATCATAACTGTTCGTGTCTGAAATAATATCAGGTATTCCCTTTACCATACCACTTCTTGAGTTAAACTTACTGAAGTCACTTTTTAAAGAAAAGAACGGGCTGCTAGATCAGAAGATCCTAGAGCAACTGGCAAGGAATTTGTTCAGGATCAAGTAAAAGCAGCACCCAAGAAACAACTATAATTCAGTATGTTGGAAGCATAACCTTCCCTAGGACTGATCTGTTCCTGATTTCACTGAAATTAAAGGCTGTCTTCTGCTCAGTTTTTGTAGCAGAGGAGTTAGAACACAAGAATTCAGTGGATGCCCTAGTGATACCCTAGTTAGGCTGTTGCAGCGTGACTCAAGCAATGCTGACTTAGGCTAAAAGAGGATCTACTGTAATAAGCAGGGTTATGTTTTTGTCCTTGGTAACATGACTGTGACTTACACAGCAATCTGACAGGGATTTACACTGTGCTCTTTTCAAGAGGCAAAATGTTCCCACAATGTATTTGGTTTGCATGGCAAGGTTTTAGTAGCAGGAGGCTACAGTGGTGACTTCAATGTGAAGCTGATAGAAGCTTCTCCTGTATCTGACAGAGCCAATGCCAGCTGGATCCAGGATGGACTCACCGCTGGCCAAGGCTGAGCCCATCACTTGTGGTGGTAGAGCCTCTGGGATAACATAGTTAAGAAGAGGGAAAAAATTATTGGTGGAAGCAATTGCAGCCAGGTAAGACAGGAGTGAGAATGTGTGCGAGAAAAATCCCTGCAGACAGGAAGGCCAGTGAAGAAGGCGGGGGAGGAGGTGCGTCAGGCACTGTAGCAGAGATTCATTCCCGTGGTGCAGACCGTGCTGAGGCAGCTGTTCCCATGCAGCCCATGGAGATCCACGGTGGAGCAGAGATCCAGCTGCAGACCGTGGAGGATCCCATGCCAGAGCAGGCGGATGCCCAAAGGAGGCTGTGACCTTGCGGGAAGCCCATGCTGGTGCAGGCTCCTGGCAGGACCTGTGGGCCCGAGGAGAGAGGAGCCCACACTGGAGCAGTTTTGCTGGCCGGGAAGCCCCATGGGGGACCCACACTGGAGCAGGCTGTTCCCGAGCGACTGCATCCTGTGGAAGGGGTGCACACTGGAGCATGGAAAGGGTGTGAGGAGTCCTTCCCCAGAGGAGGAAGGAGTGTCAGAGACGATGTGTGATTAACTGACCACAACCCCCATTCCCTGTCCCACTGTGCTGAGGGGGAAGGATGTCGAGAATTCGGGAGTCAAGTTGAACCCAGGAAGAAGGGAGGGATGGGGGAAGGTGTTTTAAGATTTCTTTTCTTTATTTTTGCATTATCCTACTCTGATTAGATTGGTAAGAAATTAAACATCTCTCCCTGCCCTTATCTCGACCCACGAGCCTTTCATTATACTATCTCTTCCCTGTCCAGCTGAGGAGGGGAGTGATAGAGCAGCTTTGGGGGGCAGCTGGTGTCCAGCCAGAGTCAATCACCAGCACTCCCATGCAAGCTCTAGAAAGACTGAATTCTGGGCAGTATTTTGGGAGACTTTTACCACTATGTTTCAGGCCTTCCTGAGCTCTCAAAACGACGGCTCCAGGGAACAATGCTCTGCTTGCTTCCCCTCCCTAAGTGGCCCTGTGTACCTAGGTACTTAACCCTTGCCTGTGTGCATGGGTAAAGAGAACAATACTGGGAGCTCTGCTCTGCCTTGTTTGGGCAAGCAAAGCTATAGACTCTGTAGTCGAGGGGGATGGAGAGGGCCTTCTTGTATTTTGTATCTAAACATGGCATTCTAATGTGGGAGGTGCAGAAACTTTTTGCATGCTGCTCTCCACTCTGTAACCATGTAGAGACAAGACCACATCTTGTGTGGTAGGATAAGATTATGCCACAGGAAGGGCTTAGTAGTTGTCTTTCCCCTTTGTGTTTTTTATGAACTTTGATTGACTCAACTAAGAAGCAGGGGAAAAGGAGAGTTCCTACATCTACCTATTATGAAGAAGTTTATGTCTTCCATTTTGTTATTGATGGGAGGGGTTCAGTATACTGTAACAATCTACATGGCCACAACCCTCCAGCAGAACTCCTGATTTTGGTCTATAACCTTTTCATTCAGTAAATTTGAAAAGAGTTTAAAAAATACGTAGGATTTTGATCTGGACTTCATTGAATTTGTTTGTACAGGCTTGGCTAAACAATGAAATTAGAACATAAAAATAAGCATAATCACAATAATTTCCTACTGCCTGCTATTGGTTAAATATACACAATCAGCTTTCAAAGTGTACATAGAAGTAATTATGGCATAGCCCAATATTTAAGACTTCTGCTTTTCGCTTTTTTTTTTAGAAAATACTACCTCACATTACCTTGTTACTTTATACACATAATTCTGTACATATTTGAAATAACAGAATCAATTACACCTACATAAGGTATGTAAAATAAATAAATTAACAGATCAACTCCCTTCTCAAAAAGCAACACAGAACAAGTGGTACTTCATGAGACATGAGCAAGTTTCTAATTAACATTAATTGCTACTTTTAGAACATTTTAGGACAGTATAGCCTGCAACAATTACTCTTTAAAAACAGTCTGTTTTGTGATGAGTTACATTCAGCTCTCAGAAGGCAAAAAGTTAGATAAACATTGTCATAATCATGCCCAAGATTAGCATGCTAATTAAAAAAAATAGTTCTCTTCTGGAGCATCTATTTTTCTTCTCCAATTTTGAGCTTTCCATGAAAAACACAAACTGTTCTGTATGCGTCCTCTGTAAAATTTCTTGTGTTACAGATGAATCAGTTAGTGAAAAATTCATGATTCATTCCTAGAAAAAAATTTCTTGAACTTCCCCACCTATGTGGCCTGAGGGTCACACCCCTACTGACTTATGTCCTAGCATGCTTTCTCATTTCATCAGCAAGAAGTTCTTAATTTTCTTTTTGATATTGCATCCACGAAGACCTTGTTATTGAATTATTGCTGAAATGGAAGGCATGATCAAACTCAAGATTTCTGGCATTACAGTCTCTGACTACAAGCACAGCTGGTAAGTATCATGGGTAATCACATATTCTGTGGTACAAAGTATTACGGGGAGTTTTAGTCTGAGAAATACTGTGTATCTTAGTAATGGTATTAACTGCAGATGGTTGGATATTTGATTTCAAGCTCACTACAAATGAAAGGGAAAAAGGTAAAATGTTATACAAGGCTACATGGTCAGTGATTTCCATCAGTGCTGAATCACATGGTTTACATCTACCAAGAAAGTTTGACAAGGAAGAAAAAGAATAGAAGTGGGCAGGAGGTTGATTTTCTCAAAGAGCAGTGTAGGAGAAGTAATTTCTTGCAATTAGATGGTTTGATAGAGCAAAGGCTTCAGTGAAAGAAGGCAGAAAAAAAAAAAATAAAGGCCTTGATTTTGAGATTCTGAGTCCTTGAACTTCCTGCTGGCATTGATTGCCAGACTTCAGACCACAAGGGCAGAAAGGGTGCTATGTGTAAATGGGGAAAATAGTATAAGCAATCTTTCTAAAACTTATCTGTATGAACAGGCCTATAAAAATTAAGGGGGTGAGGGGAGCTGATTAGTTGCACTGAGATCCTAAAGTGATTTGTCCAGCCTGTCTTTTGATCATAATAGAGTTTTTTATTTTTCTTTAGTAACTTGAGATATGTAGTGTCCTTGGAAGGATGCTTTACTTACCCTTTTGTATTACTACTGCATCCCAGTTTTACTCAGCATATTAAAAGAAAGGTCTATATGGTAATATATGAATTTATATTTCCCTAAAATATCTTCTCCTTCTTTTGCCTTGCCTCTCACTGTTCAATATATTTCCCAATTTTTGTTCTATTGCCAACAGATAGGTCTGCTGACTATTTAGTGAGTTCACTATTATAGCAGTACTGAATGCAAGCTTCAGCAAATCTATTTAAAAGGTAAATAAGAAGTGTTTGGAGCATTTAAGAGTAGTAGGAAATCCTCTGGGCAACAATCAGAACGCCTGCCTAAAAATAAGTATTTTAGCCTTATGCATGTATTGTCCATATTTATGCCTTGACAGTACAGGTTCAGAGTCCTAAATTTAACTTTCGAACAAGCCAGTGTTTTCTGCAGTTTGGGAGGTTTGCAGACATTTCCTTTTCTAATGATCAGGATATTTCAGTATAGTCAGAAGGACATTTGCCATTCTCTTTAGTGATTCACAGTGTTAACTGAGTGGCCGCCGATTTTTAAACGTAATGAATTCAAGAAAGCTATAGCACAATTTGATGATTTAAGAACCTTCATCCTGATTAAAACCCCAGGATTTGGTGTCTTGATACAATGTAAATTTGTAGTAGTTAAGGCAGCAGAATTTCATTCCGTGTTTTCTCTTTGCAGTGGAAAAGATTTTTTTCCACATATTTTTTCTGGTAAGTTATCTCAGTTGTCCATTTAAAATTAAAACAGGTAATACACTAGTGCATCCTGTGTTCTGATACTTAGGTGATTTTTATATTGAGAAGTCATGAGATATTCCTTCTTAACAAATGATCCATTCATGATAATGCCACCATCTGCTGTCCGGGGAGGATGGAGAGTAATGAAAACGAAAACCAGCAAAATCTCAAACTCACTTACTAGGTGTAGACTCCCTCCAGCAATCCACAAATCTTCTTCAGGCATCTGGCACGGACTTGGCAGCTTTGCAATTGTGGGAAGTGAAAAATGATCGTAGTTAAACTTATGCCTAGCATTCTCTTATTTTTTAGAAAGATAGTAAAATAGTAACGTGGTACCCGTTTGCAGGCATGCATCTATGTATAGCTTCAGATGGCCTCCCAGAGCACTTAAACTGCTGAGAACACCATGCATGGGCGAACTGTAGTGTTAGTGAATTTGGGATTTATTAAACTCCCACTCTCTCAGCTGTTTCAGAAGATTTGGTGCACTGTGTCCTTTTTCCTTCTCTGAATGGCACTGAGCATTACCAGTAGTAGCACCATGAGTTACTACTACCTCATACTATATTAAATATCCACTTACTTTCTTTCTTTCCTTGCAGTGAAATAATGAAAGAATTGCTTTGTCTAATGAGATCAGCCTCTTCACTGCCTGTATATGCTCTTGTAGAGCAGTTGTGCAAAACTGATTAAGTTCTCAAGTATAGGATACAAGGAAAATGCTCTCTTGTCCTCCCCCTCTCCCAGCCCAGTTACTTGCCTGTTGTTTCTGGGTTCTTAGTTCTCTGCACAGTCTAGGAGGAGCACTGCCATACAAGCTAATCATTCCCTTGTTGCTCTGCCTGAGCTGCTTCCTTCCTTTTTATTTTTAAAAACTTCTTTTCCTGTTCCAATTACAGGACAAGCTGGAGTTACTGAAATATAAAGCAAAACTGTTCACCTATAGCTGGGATTATTCGGGACTGCTTAGATGGTGGCTCTGTCATACAACCTACATGAACCAAAGCCAGTGATTTCATGCCTGATAGGCATCACAGTCAAGGCACTGGTAGAACTCTCAAAGATGCCTATATAGAGGCATGGGCATATGCAGCTAACTTTTCTTTTGTTTCTGTCATTTTGTTC
This sequence comes from Cnemophilus loriae, assembly GCA_013397755.1. Taxonomy (NCBI): domain Eukaryota; kingdom Metazoa; phylum Chordata; class Aves; order Passeriformes; family Corvidae; genus Cnemophilus; species Cnemophilus loriae. The sequence continues at coordinate 1,261,125 of VZTF01004531.1, read as the reverse complement.
CCCATCTGAAAATTCCACTACATCCAAAATAGATAAATAAAAAGGGTCAAGTACTTTTGCTCCTCATGCATTCTTTGCAACTTCCCTCTCAGATCTGACAGGTTGTTGGCAGTTTTGTACCCACCTGTACTTCTCTTCTGCCTCCACCTCCTCACCATCTATTCCTAAATGTGATTTTTCTTTCACTGCATGATGTGAAACTAATGCAAACTGCTGGGTAGTAGATCTAAACTAGTTTAGACCTCTGTAATCTCACTTCTCTTCATTCACCCTTCAGTCCAGTTCTCTCCCCCTCCTTCTTTACAGCCATTTTTCTTAGATGACAAAATATTGCTTGTAGGAGAGGCTGGGCATTTGTAAGAGGTGTATTATGTAGAGCAATGCCACACAATACAGAGGAAAAACTAGTAACACGACCTCATTACACAGAATTTTCCCATAAATTGAATTTATGTAAAGTCCTTGGTAAAACAGTTAAAATTCTTCACCGTATTTCTTCTTGATTCTGCATCCCTTCCCATTCACTTGTTGTAGACTCTTGATTTTGGTATGTTTGCTTCTACTGAGCTATGAGGCAGTCTGCTTGCAGTACTTGCTTTTGCTGTCCAGACACAAGCACATACAAATATTTAGGTCCAAACCCTACTATCAGCTTATTTACTAAGTGATCTTGTTATTCTGCTAAAGTTGTACACCTGAATAAGTCTACGCCTGAAAAAATGAAAACACTCACCCTTAACAGGGGCCACTAGAATAATCCCTCAGGCCCGAGTGCCATTCAGCAGACGCACCTTGGGGCTCTTCGGTCTCTTTGTCATTTCACAGTTAAGATACAAATGACCAAATCAGACATTATTTGTTAGGTGAAAATGGATGGGTGGGTTGTATGTAAAGATACCTTGCCTCGGTAGCAAGAGTGCTGTTCGCCTCTGGCTTAGATAAAACCTTCTCCTGGTGACCAGGATCCATTACCGAAACGCACCGTGCAAGGTCTAGTCAAACACTTGCCAATGCAAGTTACAGCTTCTCTCGTTCTTCCAGGGCTGCTTCCCTTGTGAGAGAGTGTGCATCTACTTTGTTCTTACCAGAAAGATGTGTTGCATCAGAGTATTCGTAACGTAATGCAGCTTTCCAGAATGCAGCCCTTTTCTCGAAGGACAGGAAGCGGAGTTTCCAAAAAGTGGAAGCTTTCATTTTACAGCTATCTTGTGTGTATTTAGGCATTGACTTGACAGTGAAATGACAAGAGGTTTCCCTTGTCTAAAGATGCATAATGTACTTGCAGAGCTAACGGAACATAACCCTGCAGAGCAATAGAGAAACCCAGTACTCTTCCCACCTTTTCCCCCGGATTTTTCCCCGATGGTGTCTCCAGGAGGCTCGGACAGCGCTGTGCCCGGGGCGGCACCGTCCCTTTCAGCCGAGAGGAGGCGCCAAAGAGCCGCTGGCCACGCGCCGCGTTCGGGCTCGGTGTAAAAACCTCGGGGCTTTTATAAAACATCCCCCAAAGCTCAGTGTCAGAGCCGCTGTTCAGCACCTGGGCTCCCGGGCTTGCTTTTCTGTTACCCTCGTGGCTTGATGGTTCTGCCTGTGCAAAGCTGGCTACCTCATAGCAGCTATTGCTGGGCGTTTCTGTCCTGGACAATGGCCCAGACCCTTTTCAAAAACGTTTCTCTTCTGTGTCGTGCAATTGCTTGTTCTGTTTCATGCAAATATTTATGTAATCCTTTTCCTCTATAATGCTATACTGATTGATGGGAGTGTTCCTTCCCTTTCTTAAACACGGTGTAGTTAAATTTGTAGACTTTGATTCACTAATTCTTATGTTTTGTGTTTCAACCTGATGGCAGTGTTCTTATTTTTCTTTTCAATGGTGTGATCCTTTCTTGATTTCTCTTTCTCTTACTCGAGTGCTTTAGTGTTAGCACAGAACTAATGCCTCTAACTGGTAACCTGTATTCCTGCAGTGACTGCAGCACTCTGATATTGTTTCTATGCTTCGGCAAAGAACACAGCTTTTCCAAAATAATGGAATATTTTTGGCTGGCACATGTTCATTATCTGATGCCATACAGAACACAATAATTAAGTATTTAATACTTTTATGCACTGAATTAAATTGACTACCAAGTCAAGCTTTAAGAGAGAACTTCTGATGGTGCATTAGCAAGACAGTACCTGTTAGGTAAGGGAAAAGAGAATCAAAGTATATGACAGGTAATCAAGGTATGGGAAACGATATTTGGTGTTACATTCTATAATTGACAGATAGCTGTTTTGAGATAAACAACTGTTTTCTCATTTTTATTTATTCAAATTACTAGATTTTTGTAAAGGAAAAAGGAGAAACAAATTACACTCATGCAATTTTAACAAGCCTATGTTCATGTTAAGAGGGTGTGGAACACAGACTACTAAAATGTGAGCTCAAATAGAGGCATAAGCATCAGCTTCAGGGTGGAGCAATCCAGACAAATTTTTCCAACTTGGCAATAGATTGCATGCTGCAAGGCAGCAGTGGTGTGCCGTATTTTGTGAACTCTGGCCTCTGTTTCTCTCTCCAAGAAGTCATCTTCTGCTCTTTCTGGAATGTCAGTATAGGCTCCAAAGTGTCACTGAATTTGAACAGTGAGTTGGAAAACTGAACTTGCTGTCTTCTCTTCTTCATGGCCCAAAATATTACCTGATTTGCCAAGGTAGTGATTCCTGAACTCAGTAATCAGATTTGCTTGTGTGTTATGTACTGACATTGTCAAGTACACTCATAAACTCTGATCATCAAGTATATTTCTCCCTCCTAGTATACTTCTCCCTCTTCTCCCAGTTTGGCTCACTAAGTGTTCTTTAAGAGTAACAATGAATATCTACTGCACAAGAAATACTCCAAGATAATCCTTTTGCACAGACTGCCAAACCCCATTATTTTCTGTATTCTAGATTCAGACTGTAAAGAAAAGCTTCTTTCTCAATAGAAAATTAATGTTGTTACAATAAGAATTTATTTCCATGAAGAGATAATCATTGAATTGCGGTGATGCTCTCAACTATCTCTTATTTCTGCCCTTCTGGTTTCAAATAGCTTAATTAGTAACACTTCCAAGTCTGACTCATTCCCAGTGATGTTGGAAAGGAGAGTTTTCTATACCATGTATCTACATGTGATACTTACCTGATGAATCAGGGTATGTGACAGGTACCATTCACCTTGGAGGATCTTACTCATTTTGTCAACCAATCTGTTTTATGGAATGCTTCCTAACAGTTTTCCCACCTAAATAGTTTTACATGGAATGAGTTTTGCCGGGATTGATTCTTAGAAAATCCTAGGTGAAACATTTAGTCTTTTCCATGAGATCATGTATTTTCTGCAACTAGCTGCCATCGTTCTAGTTAGGCTGGTAACTAATAGTTGTCTGCGTTGCAGTGTAAATGCAGAGTTCAATATCGAGGGCTCATGAGAGAAAGTTGTGTGAAAAACAGCTCTTTTGACCATTCTTAAGATTTCCAGCTTTTAATGCAGGCACAACCACCATTTCAAAGTAAGCAGTTGTACGCAGTGTATAATTCATGTTTTCCGCTCTTGAAAATTCTATTTTATTCTAGCCGTAGCTGTGAATTTCTTGAATAATTTAAAAGCAGAATGTTTAAGAATGGATGTGAAAGTCTCCTCAGAGTAACTGAGAAAAGGCTTTACTAGTCTTAGTTTAGGCCTTCATATGCTAATATTTGCCTTTCTGATAAACTGCTAGAATATGCAGTTTTGTTATCATTAGCAGATTTTTTTCAGATCTTTCACGACAAAGTTCTTTTTTTTAATGCTATTCTTGATCTTTCAAGTAGTTTGACATGTTCTATGTAAAAACAGCACAATCTTCTGAAGTTGCCAAATTAGTGATATTAATGAGCTCCCATTTTTAACTATTAATGGCTTGCTATATAAAAGAATTCCACTTACAGCAATGATAGATTGCTCATGTTTGAAACTGCAGGTTATCAACTTATTATTATAGCTGTTTGTTGTATGTTTTAGTCCCTGCTACTATGGTTCAGGGGAACCCTGACTTGAATGTACCTTATCTGCCAAATTGTAAGTATTTTGTTCAGACCAGATATTTTTCTTTAAACTGGATTACATAATAAGAATTTATGGCTAACTGTTAAAAAATCGAACTCAATTCTGTTTATGTTGTGATATGTGTAAGGAAGAAGAACCTCCTCCCCACCAATGGTTTGGCAGGATAGCAGAGAGAGGATTTTCTTGGCCAAAGATCAGATTAAATAAATAGTTTCCATTTATATGTGAACAGACAGATATTATCTTGTAAGACTTGAAAGACACTGTCAGGAGACAAATGATGGAATGACTTATTTTTTTTGCCTGAGCCACGTGGAAAAACTTGCATTGCTGCTCTGCTGCGCAAATAAATCACTATCGCAAAAACCAAGTTGCTTAAAAGCAGAGAAGTGACTTGAAACAACCCATCAGTGACATCCAAAGTAAATACAGCAAGTAAAATATTATAAGTAAATATAATTCATACAGATAAAGTAAACAGAAAATCAGCTGTTTTCAGTGTTGTAAGACTTCACCAAAACCGGTTTTAAAAGATACTGGGTATAATTAAAATCATCCCAATAAGGTTAAACAACTTGGGTCTCTCCCTGCCACATGTGAGAATTCAGAATAATTTGAATGGAGCTGTTACTGCATTGCAAGTAAAATGACAGTCATACTCTATCATATGTAAATACTAAACTGAACAGATTTTAAGTTCACATTGGTTGGGATATGGAGTAATTCTATAACTCCAGAGAAGGTAGTCTGATTTTATACTAACATAGTAAGGAGGCCCTTGGTCTCTCATCTTCTCTAAAATATGCTGTGCAGCATTTTAATATTGCTTAGGAATTAACAGAAATATCAATCATACTTTAGCGAAGCCTAAAAATACTTTCTAGTCAAATGGATTATCACAAAAGTACTGAAAATGTGAAAGGACACACAATCCTGATTTTTATAGTTAGCTGCATGGCCATGCTCATATATGAACAGACTGTCTTAGAAAGCAACATAACAACTGAAATAAAATACAATTTATTATCCTAGACATTATAATGATAATAATAACACTGTTTCACATTGGCAGTGTTTAAATAAGGATGTAGATAGAAAAATTTTTGTAAGTAAGTGATTATAAGGTAAGTTTGAATAACTTAGATGTCAGCAACCAAAGCTGAACATCTAAATAGGGTCCCAACTGTCTGATAAAGCAGCCAAAATTTCCAGTAATTTCTGTACATCTTGGCTGTAATGAACCTGCGGTGGTATTGAAAGAACGTGACATTACTTAAAATAATTTTGCATTAGATTCCATTTCAAAGCTGAACATTTATGTTGTCTACTTACAGCACATTTAAGGAAAACATAAATGTAATGTATTATCTCTCAGTGTGGAAAACTTGAGATTTAATGTGCACTGCTTCCATCAGCATCAGTGAGTTGTCTCATTTCCTTACTTTCTACTAAAGTATAATATAGAGATAGTTTGCACTATTCTGCCATAAAATTGTAAAACTGTTCTCTTGGGTACATTGTCTAACATGTATATTATGGGTAAGAAGTGACCATCTTGTTTGCACAACTTCTGTTAGAAAATGAATTTAAAAATATTTGTGGCTTCAGTTATGCAGCTAAGGTAGTGGATACTTTCCTAATTATATTTACTAATTAGATGTGAATTAGTCTCCTTAAGATTGTCTCAATTGTTTCATTGATTTTTTAATGCTTGCTTGTGTCCCTTTTTTTGGTTGTGTATGGGAACTACAAAAATATTAAGGATACATATCTGGTACATGCTAAGCTCTTCAACCACCCCAAATGCTTAGCCAAAAATCACAAAGGAAATAAAATGTTTAAATTTCTGCTTTATGTCTCTATTCTTCTTCGATGAGACCTGAAGTTCTGTTAATATATTTTTACCTCCAAAAGTCAAGCGACTCTCTAAGTGTTCCTACAGATTCATGTCTACAAAATCATACCAATAGAAAGCCACTGACAGAGAGGCTGGGCCTCAGATTTGTTGTAGTATCTGATGTTTAGAATGTAATACGCGATGTCCTGCTTAGTTGCAATATTTTCAGTCCTTGAGCAGCGAATCACCTGTAGGACTTCTTATCGCAAGCAGCCGTGAAAAAGTAATTCCTTCGTTCTTCTGCTTTGGAACATGGTCTTGGAAGGGGAGCTTTCTGTGACTGCTTTGGAAGCTCATGGGCTGCCTGTGTCCTGGTTCATGACATATTTCATCTGATCTCCTTTTCTCCCTGCTGTGTTGGCGTGCTTTGGCATGGCCTTGCTCAGCAGCCTGCAGGGCGTCCAGAATCGCCCACCTCCTCCCGTGCCTCTGTCTGCAGGCAGCAGGAGCCGGAGCGGGGGCCGCGCAGTGCGCCAGGACAGGCTGCTGCCAGCACTGGGGAAAATACTGAAACGCCCTCACTTCTGTGCCTGGCCTCTTGTGTATATATTTATCAAAATGCTGGTTTTCAATCTAGCTTATAAGTTTTGTTGTTTGCCTGTCAATATTAACATGCTGGTGATTTAAGCTTTATTGAGGCAAACAGTTTTGTGCTGCATCCCCTTGGTACAAATTAGCTAGAGATCGACATCTGTGAACGCTTCAATGGTATATAGTACCCATCCTTCAGTCTCACTGAAACTAATGAATTAAGTTTGTGGTATGATACACCTCATATCTTTATTTTCAGTCACCACTGTCTTGCTTCTGTATATATAATAATTAGTTTTCAGACTTTGCAGTACATCCCCAGGCCATTTTCTGGATATTTATGCAGTTAGTTTAACGAACTTTGCTTAGAAAATGCTACATGATTAACAGTCATTACCTTCCTGGATTGTCCATTTTACGAATTACCTAGAGATTTCATGTTCTGCAACTAAGTTTTCTTATTCCCTGTATAAAGCCAAAACATTTTTGTGGTGAACTCGCCCAGCTAACAAACAACAAAGGCATTGTGGTTGTGGTTGTGCTCCAAGGGTGATCCTCCGTCCCTGTCAGCAGCCGCCAGAACAAGCCATGCCCACGGAGCTGTGAGCGGCTTGCCGGGGTTTGTCACCAGCACGTTCCTCGCTCGGGCAGCCTGGGTGAGTGGATCAACAGCGAGGGAGGGAACACGCTGGCTCTTGATCCGTAGGGAGTTCTCCGTGCGCCCGGTGCCACCCGCTCCTCACGACTTTGCTGCAGCGGGAAGGAGCGGGGGCTTTCCCGGGACCCGGGACGCTGCCCCTCCCGCGCGGGGGCGGGCACGCTGCCTCCTCCGAAACGGGCGGGTGCCGGGCGGGCCCGGTCCGCGGGGGTCAGGCTGGAAACGAGCGTTCCCGGGCAGGGAAGAAGGGGATAAACCGGGCCAGGGGCAGCCAACGGGATTCGGCTCTGGCGGCGTGGCCGCGGCCGGGCCCGTCCTCCGCCTCTCGGCAGTCACCGCCCGGGGCCGGACTGCAGCGGGCTGGCCGCCTCCCCCGCCCCGCCGGCGGAGCGAACCACTGCGGCTCGCCGAGGAGGTGAGGCACCTGTCACCCGCGGGCGGTGGCGGCGGCGGGCGGCCC
>VZTF01004531.1:1100796-1253031 GCA_013397755.1 Cnemophilus loriae | reverse complement strand
CGCGGGCTCCCGGTACCGGCACCGTGTGTGCAGCGGCCAGAGTGAGGCGTCCCCGCCTCGGCGGCGGCGGCGCGGCAGGGCGAGGGCTGGGGAGCAGGAACGGAGGAGAAGGGAGAGGGGGTTGGCTCGGGAGACCCCCGTCGTGCTCTTCGCTCGGCTGCGGGGGCCAGGGATGAGCCCCTGGGGCCGGGGCGGGGGAGCGGTCCAGACCCTGGCTCCGTTTCTGCATCTCCTCGTTGGTACCTCCAGGATCTTCCAGATGATAAAACCGCTGCCCGTGAGAAGGGGCAACTTTCTCTAACGGGATTTCACTTGCTTTGCCCTGTCAGCTGAAGATGTTAACTTTGGCTGCAGTGTTTTGTATTCCCTCGAGCTGATGTTTAATTTACCTTTCTAAGCGTATTATCTTTGATCGTATTTCTACCATTATGTTTCTCTGAGAGAGCAAGGATTGTATTGCAGTGCCTCGTATTTCATGTCACATTGCCTTTCCTTTGCATGCATATTTGTGCCATGATACTATACTTGTGAATGAGAAGATATGATTATTTGTTCTTTCACTATGGAGTGATGCTATAGATTGTAAATTATGAACAGTCAATTTGAAAAAGTTTGTAACGGCAAGTTTTGACATGTCTGTGCAGTGTTGGTCTGTATTTTTTTTTTTTACTAGTTTTTTTAATAAACATGTCAGAAAATGGTAAATGGAAATTGTGACAGATTTAAAGTACCTGATATGGTTTCAGAAAACCCTCCTTTCTATTGCAGGTTAAATCAGCCCTTATTCTTGAGAGTCCTCAGTCGTGCTGCTTTGTCAAAATTGACCGTGTGCATTTAGAGGTTTGCCTCCAGACCTCCTGTTGTCAAGTATGGCCCTGCTAAAGGGCAGTGGCCCCTGAGGAAAAACACTCCTCCAGCATTATCGCTGCTGTGACAAACTACTGAGAGCGGTACCGCAGAAACTATGCAAGCAGGTTTCACGCTCCTGAAGTAAACATGATGAAAACGGAGTCTTCAGGAGAAAGATCAACCCTCCGAAGTGCCTCTCCTCACAGAAATGCTTACAGAACTGAGTTCCAGGCGCTGAAAAGCACCTTTGACAAACCGAAATCAGATGGAGACCAAAAAGCAAAAGAGGAAGGAGAGGCCTCACAGAGCAGGGGAAGGAAATATGGCTCAAATGTCAATAGGATCAAGAACTTATTTATGCAGATGGGCATGGAGCCCACTGAAAGTGCAGGAGTTGCCCCTAAAACCAGGGGAAAGGGTGGCCCTCCATCACCTCAAAGACGAATTAGGCCCAAAGAATTTGTTGAAAAAGCGGATGGTTCAATCGTAAAGTTGGAATCGTCCGTCTCTGAAAGGATTAGTAGATTTGACACTCTCCATGATGGTCCTTCCTATTCCAAGTTTACTGAAACTCGGAAGATGTTTGAGCGAAATGCTCATGAAATGGGACATTCAAATCGCTATTCCCCAAAGAAAGAGAAAATCATTTCTAATGAACTTCCAGATGAGTGGTGCAGCTCTAAGTCTCACAGAGGCAGCACTGATTCACTGGACAGTCTTAGCCCAAGGACAGAGACTGTCTCTCCAACTGTGAGTCAGCTCAGTGCAGTTTTTGAAAACACTGACTCACACAATGTAATCGTGGAAAAGTCGGAAAACAACGAAGAGTACTCTGTAACCGGTCACTATCCACTAAACCTCTCATCTGCTGTCACAAATATCTCCTCCCCAGCTGCAAACCTTGAGGGTTTCAGTCCTTTGAAAGAGGCTAGCACGTGGTCTCCCCCAGCCAAACAGAGTACAGGCGTGATGTCTGTTGAGAACTCTCAGCAGACTAACACGCCTTTAACACCAAGACAGAAAGTGTCCACAGGCACTTCAGCAGGTTCAAAAACAACTGAAGAAATAAAAAAGAGCACAGAGGCAAGTGCTGATTCTGTTGAGAGTTCTGCAGCAGGTCAGCAGGATTTGGTTGGTGTGCTTGACAGCGAAAGATCTGTGGACAGCTGTGCTAGGAGTAAGTCAAAAACAGAGACAGGAGTTTTGGTGCAACAGAAGGAACAGTTAGAACATACAGAAGGTATCTTTGATCGGCCTGAAGCTGCGGAGTTAACGAGAAATGTGCCTTCAGGTGATGATTTTGCCACAGATGCAGTTTCAGATGCTACTGAGTCCCATTACGATGAGGCAAATGAAAAAGACGTGCATGAAGATGTGAATAATTTTCAGAGTTCCCATGTGTACATGCACTCTGACTACAACGTGTATCGGGTAAGATCCAGATATAATTCTGACTGGGGAGAGACAGGTACAGAACAAGATGATTTGGATGACAGTGATGAAAATAACTGTTATGAACCTGATATGGAATATTCTGAAATTAATGGATTGCCAGATGAAGATGAAATCCCAGCCAACAGAAAAATACAGTTTAGCCGGGCTCCAATTAAGGTAAAGTTTCTTATGTTCTTTTTTTTTTTGCAGTTTGGTTTGTTTTCAAATGCAGCTTTATTTGAAGGAGATTTTGGCATTTGATCTTGCCTCCAAAAAGATTTCAGAGGATCTTTTGATGCATGTTTTTATTGCAGTCAGTGAACATAATCTTAAATGAAGTAAGGCAGCTGAGCTCTGATGAGCTCGTGTCATTTCCTAGATTTCTTGGTGGCTGACTAAACCAGCAGAATTTGAGAATGACAGCTGGGCTTGTGAAGTTCGAGAATTTTACCATGCATGTTTTGACTTCTGTGACTGCACTGTAACCACATTGTGAAATGTCAGTTGTGGGTATTTGGTGACTTTTCGTGCTGCTTGTTTCATTTCATTTGAAATCACAGCTTCTTTAGATTGAATGTCTTTTCCTCAGCTCTCAGCAGATTCTTGAAGTACCTGTATTTAAAGACTGTGTCCTGAAGTACAGTGTGATTCTGTTGTAGAAGACTGTAAATATTCTACATCTCAATTAGTATCATCTTTTCTAGTTGCAGTGTCACTTATTTAAAACTTCTAAAGCATTTATGTATGTATATAGAGAGAGTACATCTTAGTGCTACAGAAAGGTGAAGTCAGTTGACTGAAATACCTAGTTAAGGGTGTGCTTTTTGCAGAGCTGTTATAGTTTGGTTTTAAGTACCTTGAAATTACCACTGAGAATGTTGTTTCCAGTACTTTTCAGCCCAAGAAGGAATAACTAGTCAATAGCTTGTTATGTTTTGTTGTACCAGCTTCTCACTGCTGAGTCTCAGGGTTAAATATCAAAGTATTTTACTTCCACGTTGGTTTTAGTGCATGTATGTGGTGGTTTGACCCTGGCTGGAGATGCCACATGTGTCTAACGGACAATACGAAACCATAGCAATTGTTGCAGAAATGGCTTCTTGAAACAGAAATATATCATGGAGTACTTGAAATGTAAACATTTTGAAATTAAAAATGTGTAATTGAAGTTGACTGTTTTGTGTGATTTTAGCAATGAAAATTACTAAGTCAACGAACAAAAGTTCCAGTGTTAAACTCGAAGTTATGTGATTTGCAAAATCTGCATTCACACTGCCTGTGGTTTAAAGAAGGGTAGGATGTATATTGAATTATAAAGTTTTCATCTGAAAAAAAGCAACCAGATTTTCATATTTGTTTATCATGGGCTGGAGGGGAAAGAACTGTCTTTCTTCATGCTTTGAAAAGAGCATTTTTTACACTGAAAGAAAATTTTCCGAGACAAGATAATGGACTTTTCTTTTAATTTTAGTTTGTTAGTGTTTTATTAGGCTTGCATCATGAACCAAAAATTCTAAGTATTTTTGTTCCCTCCTGATTGTCCTCATAATTAAAGTAGCTGGTTTTCTTGAATTCTTGGGGGGAGGTGAAGCGGGGAAGACTTTGATTACAAAGGAAGTTGTCTCCTCCACTGCTTTCCTGCTCAAGCTAATAGAAAAGACGTAGTAATAGACAAGATGACGTTCTCTCTTCTGAAAGGTCTATCAGTTGTTTAGGATGATTCCAACAGATGAGAATCCAGAAAGTGACTCCACTGATTTTATTCTCGAGATGGTCAGACTTTTCTGCTGTTTCTGAAAGAGCTAATAGTGATGTTTTTACTTCAGTATATTACTGTTGTCTGTCTGAATCATGCTGTCGTGCCAAGTGCTCTAAGAGTATTTTCTCAATTATTTGTATTTTTTCTTTTCAAGTTTTTTATGCTTTGTTCATTTCAGATTACATATTGTACAGTAATGTTAACAGTCCATCGGGAAAATGCTCTAAAAGTCATTTTTGTAAATAATTAGAAGAGTACGTTTGTCATGGGTTTAAACATAAAGCACTCTTAACAAGCTTATCCAAAGTAAAAGAATCATTGCTTTAATTATTCTAGCATCTTTATTGTAGATAGGAAGAAAACAGAATAAAAGCTGTGCTGGGAGAGAACAGTGTAGGAGGGATTGGGAGGTTTGGGAGATCCCCTGCTTTTTGTCCTGGGTGCCTCCAGTGCGTGCAGTCTGTTAGTCATGTGGGGAAGCAGAAGTGAGACCATGTGGAAGGCTGGCCCTAGCCGGAGGAACTGCAGCAAAAGTTGTGGAAAATTAAAAGCTGCCTCTGGAGCGGTCCTCCCTCTTCTCTGCAATGCTCTGTAATTCCCTCGGCAGCGTGAAGCTGTGTGAGCCAGGGCAGGCTGCCAGTGGCATCAGGTCACTGGCCGGCCACGCACCGCGGGCAGGGACCCAGGAAGGGCAGCTGGAGCATCCCCTGGAGGGTCCTTGTGGCTCCCGAGTCTCTGAGCTCCCGCACTCCTTCTCTAGCAGCACTGTCGATGGGGCATACCGCTAGGAGGCTGGGAACTGGCTCTGGCAGGAGGTTTCTAGACAGCACAGCTATCAGTGAGCAGTGCAGGCGGCAAGGGGAACTTGTGTTCTGTCCCCTCACACAGTGCTAGCAGATGAACTTAGCCAGTCACTCCCTGTGCCCATCTGTTACGCAGGGATGTTGCTTCTGACTGAATAGAGAGCAACTATTTAAGAATTTTTCTGTTCTACACAATTTTGTGTGTTAGTGGTTGTGACTGGTTTCATTAATACTTAGCTGAACGTCATCTCATGCCTGATTGCGAGTGAGAGGAAAATACAAAGCAATATAGGAGTATTTTCTCAGCTGTTGGAAACTGATTTGTCTTTATGAAAATGATGCAATTTGTACTTAACTATTCTGCTAGATAGTGGTGTGCACGGTCCAACCCAAACTCTAGATGTTTAGTGCTGATTTCAGTGTTGTACCTTCACTCTCCTCCTACAGGAGAGCTCTGAAATAATTAATAAAATTGGCATTTGAATGCGTAACCTGTGGAATCAGTGGGTAGTTACTGCCGTAAAGTTGTTACTTGAAGATCTCAACAGATTTAGGTAAACATCTTTGGACTATTTTTCTATGTGATTGCTTCAGGCAGACGTGTAAGGGACTTTTTTGTCACTTGAAGTGAAATGCTGAGGACTATGAGAAGCAGTGAAGTGTAAGCAGAAGGATAAATAAATAAAATCTTACCAAACTGATAAAGACTGAATTCTACTTGTCTCCCAAGCAGCAAAAAGACTCAGTTATTGAGAAACTCACTATCAAGAGGAAGACTCGAGTCAATGCATGCAGGAAATTCTACTGTGTTACAGTTTGTAATTTTGCTATCACAGATCCCATGTTCCATGGGCCATTTGCTTTGCTCTAGGGTTATGGGATACATTTGCTGATTTCATCTCTGTTGAAAGTCCCTTTAGGAGCAGGTGACTGCCCAGAGGCCGCTGCAGCCTTGGAGAGTTTCTAGGTATTTGGAGTGTGGTATTGCTGATGTGAACAGTTGGTGTGTGTCTGTGGGAGCTCAAATCAGCTTGGTACTGTTCAACAAAAAGTAGTCCAAAAAGGCCCAAGAGTGGCAGTGGACAGGAGTGTGTTGCTAAACGAGGGATGTGAACATTTCTGTAGCTGTTCATATGACTGTTTATGTAGTGATATAGAAGCCTTTATCAGCACTGGCCTGCTCTTGTGTTGAGGTGTTGTGTTTGTGCTCAGGGATAGAACTGAAGCTCTCCAGGGCAAGTGTATGAGGTGAAAAAGTTAAGTAAATGGGATAAGGAAAAACATACCCTGGTTTTTCCAGGGATAGTTTTCTATCCAGAGAAACAAAACAACGCCCCCCACCCCACCTCTTCCCCCTAACCCAGCAACTCACTGATTTATTGGTCTTTCATTGGGTTTTGCAGGGTTTCTTGAGGGTTGGATTATATACTGCTTCCCAGATGTGGCAGGCTAATTGGACAAGGTTTGCCTGTAGTGCAGCATTCATTAGCTTGTGGCTTTCCACACTGTAGCAAGTGGAAATGTATTGATTGTCCAAATCATAAGTCCTTTTTTGAGCCATGCTTCCTCCATCTTGAATTAGGATGACGAGCAATGTTCACCTTTTCTCTTCCAAGTCCATAGTTTCTGCTGCCCTGATAGCTGATGGCTTCATCTTCAGTTAGTGCCTGATTTCTGGCACCAGGTACACGTTAAACCATTTAAAGCTGTTAGCAGCAATTTGTGTCTCCTGCTGAGCCTTCTTTTGCAACCTTCTGCTCCACTGCCTCTGTCCTCCCAGCCAAGGGGTTGGGTATTATGTGATCACACCGTATGGCAGACAGCGGGGGACTTGTGGTGCTGCGAGGGGGTTTGGCCCAAGCTGCTGCTGCAGATTTTAGCATTCTGTAAAGCTTCCTGAGGGTGCAGTGGTGAAAGGACATCTCAGCAGACCTCTCTTGAGTTTTGGGGGTAGGTGGGAGAGAGGGTAACATGCAAGGAAGGTATATAGCAAATGGCTCTTCCATCCTTCAGCTGATTCTTTATGAAGACAATGTAATCACTAGTGCCCGTGCCTCCTATTGTGCTTCCTCTCTTTTGTCGTGCAGCATGACTGAATTTTATACCCCACAACACTTCCGTTTTCCAGATCAGGTCTTGTTCAAATGGTCTTCAGGAATTGGGAATTGTATTCTCTCTCTTGCCTTTGAAGACGATTTACAGGTGCTGTGACTACAGTTTAGTGTAGAACATAAATGAAATTTGTATTTAACAGTTGCTTTGAAATTTTTTTATGAACTACATTTTTGTACAAACTTCTAAAAATAATGTCAAGGAATGAGTTTTTCTTTCAGTTTTTCCTCATTTCTGAGGGGACCTGTAAGATCATTTAGTTCCAAACCTCCTGCCATGGTCAGGGACACCTTGCACTAGACTAGGTTGCTCAGTTCCATCCAGTCTGGCTTTGAACATTTCCAGGGATGGGGTATCCACAGCTTCTCTGGGCAACACGTTCCAGTGTCTCACCACTCTCCCAGTAAAGAATATTTTCCTAATACGTAATTTAAACTTACTGTCTTGCAGTTTGAAGCCATTCCCCCTTGTCCTGTCACTACAAGCCCTTCTAAAATGTCTCTCTCCATCTTTCTTGTAGACTCTCTTCAGGGACTGAAAGGCTGCAATTAGGTCACCTCAAAACCTTCCATTTTCCAGGCCGAACAATCCAAATTACCTCTGCCTTTCCTGTCGGAAAGGTGCTCCATCACGCTAATCAACTTAGTGGCCCTGCTCTGGACTTGCTCTGACAGGCCCATGTCCTTCCTGTTCTGGGGACCCAGAAGCTGGATGCAGCACTCCAGGTGGGGTCTCTCTCACCAGAGCAGAGGAGAGGGGCAGAATCCCCTCCCTCACCCTGCTGCTCACGCTGCTTTGGATGCAGCCCAGGACATGTTTGGCTTTCTGGGCTGTGAGTGCACACGGCCAGTTCGTGTCCAACCTCTCATGCACCAGCACCCCAAAGTCCTTCTTGGCAGGGCTGCTCCTGATCTCTTCATTCCCCCAGCCTATGTTGATATCAAGGGTTGCCCTGACAAAATGTATTCAGGAATGTAAATAGTGGTAGAGAAAGAATCTGAAACAATCTGGCACTAATTACGTTGGAAATATTTAATCTTAAATATCATTATTCTTTATCTAATATCCATCAAAATAAAGTATGCTGAAAACATTTTCAAGTCTTAGTGTAAAAAAGAAGTATTTTTTTGCCTGATGCAACACTCAGTATTGTATTAACCTGGTGTTAAAATGTTGATGAACTATTTTGGATCATAAGAATCATAAGAGAAGGTTACCCATCCACAAGTACTGTACAGTCCAAACTTGCCACCACTTCTGTGTACTTTTTACTGAAATGAATACAGAGTTGGATTTAGATGATCTCCACATTTTCCACCCCCAGTGAGCCTGTGATCCTATAAATAAAGTAGTCACAGTGCATGTTAGGATACTTGTTGTTTAAGGCCAATATGGAAGACAGGAGTTGCAGAAAGATCCTGAGGCTGTGTTAGATTTGAAATAGTTACAGAATCTGAGAAATTGTTCCATTTTTGAATGGGTTAATTATGAAAGCTTACAGATAGAAAACAAGATGCATAGCTCTTTCTGAAATCACTGGAAGAATATTTTGTTTTCCTTAAATTTGGTTCACTACTTCAGCTGCTGTGTCCATGTAGAAGCCTACAAGATAAGAGAACTAATATGTATCCTCAAACACCGATAGCTGGATTAGCTGTGGAGCCAACCAAGGATTGTTGGTAATAACATTCTGTGAGAAAGATCAGGATGTTTCTGAAGAAGCGGCCATACAGAGGAAGGGCAGCACTTTGCTGAGACTAATATTCTTGTTTGGGTTTCTGGAGATAAGCACAACACCATACAGCGCAAGTGCAGGAATAAGGTTGAGAAATGGGCCTGAAATGTTGACCAAAGGCCAACCCAGTCATCAAGGCTGGTCACAATTTGATGGTCATAAAGACCACCAATGACCCGTAAAGCCCTCCAACCCATTTCCAGAAAGGTCTAGAAGATCAGACTGCCCATGATAACTAATTGGCATAGAAAGTGAGAAAGTTATCTCTAGGGTGGGGAACACTTATCTATGAAAAGTTACACCCATGAAGCCCAGGCATGCACCCACTCCAGGACCCTGGACACTTCATCAGCTGTACTGACACTGGAGACAGGACTGGTGATCTCTCTCCTCCCCTCTTTAAGCCATCTCTCTTGCCCTCTCTCTTTCTCCATTCACCCTCTCTCTTTGTTCAAAACCCATTGCTGTGTGCTATGACGAAGAGATGCTACTAAGATATAACAGACTAACATACCAATTTCCATGCCAAGTGCATAATTTCCTGATGAAATTTTGTAAGCTCTTGAGGACCCCCTGACATTTGTTGTTGCTTTTGACCACGAGTATCTCTGAATCTTGGGTGCTCCCTTCCCCGTGAGGGTGGGATGCCACAGTCCATGCTTTGTTTACATTAGGAGCAGATGATAGTTTTGGCTAAAGCATGAAACTTAAGTATTAGGTAAGCTTAGCCTCTGACTCCTGTAGTGTTGAATATATCACTGAACTTTTATGTTCATATTCAAATTTTGTAAAATGGGCAGCAAGCTGGTAATTAATTTAATTCATCTCGATGTGTGAAGTAGTTTGGCATTCAGAGCTATTGCCTGTGTATCTTGGAACATGTCTATTCTGCTGCATAAAATGAACTTATACTTTTTTCCAGGTAGTGACAAGTATGGGGAATTCTACTGATTTTCATAATGAAATGTGTTGTACTGCAAGGATTGTCCTGCTAACTTTGATCATTTGTAAAAAATAATAGCAGAGTAAAAATCCTTGTTCTTTGCTCTGGTAATATGCTCTTAGGAAAGATCTTTTTATGAAAGGCAGACCCTTTTATATGTATTTGTCAAGGAAAGGAATGAGCAGTAAATATTAAGGATTCAAAGACTGGATGCACTCAGATAAAGAATAGTGAAGGGATAAAGCATTTCAGAAGTTACTATTTTGATTCAGTCGCTGTGGTGAACAAAGATATTTCTATTGCTGTAAAATTTTATGCCTTCACTGATGAGTCTTTTGCACACAATTTCAGGTGCAAAAGGGTTTTCTTGTATTAAGTATGCAAGGAATTATTGTAATACAGTAGATGGAGTAAAGTTATTTCCCTCCTACAATGTGCTGTGGAGTCTTTAACTCTTATATAAGTCGTAATTTCACTACTAATTCTAGGGATCAGCAATTCTTGGGTGCAAAGTTCACACACATAGTTCTTGAACTAAAAACAAATAATGTTGCCTAAAAACTGGGTTTCATAAGCATTGAGGGTATTCTAGGAGGACTGTGTGTAGAAACAGAATTTGGATTAAATAATTTGCATCAGAGGTTTATGTGGTTTAGATTGAAAGGGGTTTCCAATTAAAGGTTTTGAATTTCAAAAATGCAGACTGAGAAACTGTAGGGAAATTGTTTGAAATTAGCTGAACCAAAGAGCAAAGGGAGCTCTTTGATTCAGAATTAGAAAAAGTGCGTAGGATTTTCCATCCCAAGAAAAAGCAGACTACACAAGCAGAATGATTGCAGACCTAATCAGAAGAAAAGTCAGTGAAAGAGAACACCATAAGTTAGCCAAGAACTTGGAAGGAGTGGCAAAAGTGGTTGTTGAAAAAATGAAGAATGTCATAGAGTTCAAAAGTCTTAAATGTGACTGAGAAGTTGCCAGGAGTCAAGCTGAGTTTGACCTTGTAAAGGAAAATAGTCCAAGTAGTAAAAAGCTATTCATCCATTAAAAATTAAACAAGAAAGGAAGGTGGGTGTTATGTAGTGAGTATGAAGTTATGCTCAGAGTTGTCACCCCCAGTTTTTTGTGGAAATTCATATAGTGAAATGAAAAAGAAACCTACAGGTTTCTAGTGCTCAGGTTTATATGGGGCTGGGTCAAAGAAGCTGTATTTTAGAAAATCTTGTGGCAAATATTTCAAAACTAAAAGAGCACTATCAAAATAGAGATGATATTTAACTGCAGAAGAGCAAAATTAAGAGCTGTTTTTCAGAAAGTAGAAAAAAGATGGTTCTGGCTGCCTGAAAATTACAGGTTTTTTTTCCCCATAGCAAAGCAATAGGAAACACTTTTTAAAGAATCAGAGGCAGAGAGGCAAATGGAATACATGTAAGGGGATTTATCAGAGGTTGTATATGTCAGAATAAATTAGGATCTGCCTTTGATAAGATGAAAGACCTTGTTAAAAATTTCAGTAGTTCTGTCTCAGGAAGTTGGAGCACACTAATGACACTTGCTTTTGACAGAGAGTGGGGAAGCCTTACCATTGCATAGGATTACAGTAAATATGGGTGACTGGGAGGACTTGAGTAGTAGGGATGGATTTATGAGCTAAGAACTTTCACGATAAACTAATGACTTGTTTGTAGGGGATGACAGCTAAGGAGAAAGCCACTCTGACTTGCTCCCGCAGAATGACAGCAGCAACCCGTGATGTGATGCAGCTGTGAGGAAGGCAAATGGCATTCTAGATAACATGAAGCAAAATATTTCGGAAGCAGTAGGGAATCATGGGTCTCATTTTATAACTCGCCAAGGAGATTTCCTCTGGGCTATGTCTGATGGATTCTGCTTAAGGCGAGTGGGTTTGCAGGAAGAGCTGTAGCAACTTGGTGCTCTTACGTGTCTTTTTCTTAGTTAATTCTGTCATAAAACAGGGGCCTTAAGAAATTTATCTTACTTATTGAGTGATGCACAAGGCCTGAAAAGGACCATTATTGCATCTCTGCATTCAAAAAAAAGGCACCTGAAAACTAAGGGGCAGCATTCCGTGGAATTGAGTGTTTTCCAACTAAGATTAAAGAATTTTAATAGCAGGCACTTTTCCTACGTTCCTAATAGACTACTGTGTTGTCTAGTGGTATCTGTTAATTTTGTAAAGTGTTGCAATTACCTTTAGCTCTGGTGAACTTGAAGGCCACAAATAATCTATAAAAGAGTACCAGACATTCCTGTAATTAAATGGTACAAAGCAATAGATGTTATTCTGTGGTGTCATTTTTTATAAAGAAAGTGTTCTACTGAGAGAAGCTAATTTTACTCGAGTTACTTACGAGAGTTGATTCAAGAGACCCATCAGATCACTCAGATAATTCCATATGATAAAGTCAGTAGAAGGTGTGAATGCAGAATTTATCTCCAAGACCTGTTTGCCTTGTGCTGTTCCACATAAAGCTGCACTTCTTAGTCTATGCACATCTTTAACTTCTGATGTTCCACTCTGCAGTTTCCATCTGCCTTAATACTCGGTGAATAACCTCAAGGGCATAAGATGCTGGTTCACATTGAAAAGATATCTTCCAGTATTCAGTCTATGCTGCCTGTAGACCTGGGGACTTCCATTTGATAAAATCGCTGTATTTCGCATTAGTTGTTTGAAAGCAATAAACTGTAGAGGCTTTTAAAAGTCATGCTATCAAACTCCTCTCTAATTCATCTAGATCATGGCCTTTATGATAAAGCAGTAGGATTTTTTTTATCTAGCTTGTAATCGTCTTTACATCTTTATAAGCTTGCAGCCATCTTTAAGATGGTCGGTCATATATTTAGGTACTGATATACTCTAGATTCCTTAGATGTATAGAATCTGACATACTTAAATATTTACCTGTTAGCTCTGGTTTCGTAAAAGCCCAAAGATACTTGCTCATTAGTGTTGGCTTGAGTGATTGCCCAGTGGATTTCATTGTGCATGGACCGTTTAAACAGAATACTCAAAATATTTTAGTGTTGTATTTTTTTGCAAGGGCAAACCAGAGAGAACTCATTAATCCAGAGGTTTAGAGCACTCTTGAAAAAAGCTGGTAATTTAGCAGTGTGGCAAAGTGCACTAACACAGATGAGAATATTTCAGTATGACATTTGATAGGAAGAGGCTAGCAGACCATGTAGCTCTTTATTCCCTTTTGCCCAGCATTTTCCTGTGAAGTGTAGTTGCTCAGTTTTATCTCTCTTAATTTAGTAGGTTGACTGAAAAAGTGCTTTCTTGATGTTTTGCACATTTCCTTCATGTTAATATTTATGTTGGGGGAGAGGGAGATACCATTAAACAGAGGAGCTCTTTTTTTTTTTTTTTTCCTGTCTTTCTCTGTGTATGGCCGGTGAAAAATTCTCCAGGCTTAACAGCTGTAGATCCAAAATAACTGCTGCGACCTACTGTGATTTACTGCAAGTGCATGACACAGTCATTACTAGTAAGTCTTGACCATTGAAAAGGGGAAGTTATGCCTAACCAAACTCATAACCATCTACAAAGAAATATGGTTTAATGACTGGTGTAATAGGTGAGGGGAGAGCAGTGGCTGTTGTCTACATTCACTTCAGTAAGGCTTTTGACATAACATATTCATAGAGAAGCTTGTTAGATACGGGCTAGATGAGCAGACAGTGAGGTAGATTGGAAACTGGCTGAACAGAGAGATGGGAAGCCACAAACCTCATGAAGTTCAACAGGAAGAGGTGCAAAGTCCTGTGCCTGGCTACATGCACCATTATATTCTGGGGGACCATCCAGAGGGTGGATCCTGTTCAGCTTTGCAAAAGAGGCTCTGGGGTGCTGGAAAACATCGAGTGGAACATGAGTCAGCCATCTGCTCGTGTAACAAGGAAGGCTCATTGTATTCTGGGCTGTGTTAGGATGAGTGCTGCCATCAGGTCAAGGAAGGTGATCCCTCCTCAGTACTCGCCACTGGTGAGGCCACATGTGGAGTTCTGGGCCCTATTCCCCAGCACAGGAGACTGGAGAAAGTCCAGTGAAGGCCCATGAGGATGATTACAGGTCTGGAACGTCTCTCTTGTGAGAAAAGGCTGAGAGAACTGGGACTGCTGAGCCTGGAGAGGTGAAGACTTAAGGGTGGTCTTATTAATGTATATAAATACTTGAAGGGCGGGTGCAAAGAAAACAGAGCCAGGCTCTTTCCAGTTATACCCAGTGACAGGGTGGGCACCAGCTGAAACACAGGAGATTCTCTCTGAACAGCAGGAAACTCTTTCCCTGGGAAGGGTTACTGAGCACTGACACAGGTTACCCAGAGAGGCTATGGATACTCCCATCTTTGGAGGTACTCAAAAGCTATCTGGACATGGTCCTGAGCAAGGAGTGCTATTCTTGAGCAGGGGAGTTCGACCAGATGACCTTCGTAGATCCCTTCCAGCTTGAGCCGTCATGTGGTTCCGTTGCTTCATTTAGATCAGAGAAAAATTATTTTCCTGATAGTGAACTTTGATAAAGGAAGCAGCTAAATTGCATCCAAGACAAATTCTCTTAATTTCATTATTTGTAAAATATGCTAAGTGACCTCTTGTATTATTTATCAGATTTTAAGACTGTGTGGTTTTGCAAATCCAAAGGTGGTGCAGCAGCTCCAGTAAGTTTGATTGTAATGGTTAATGTCATTTAAATCTATATGAGTATTTTAGTAAGAGCTCATTGCATAAAGCTTGAATTTTTATTTTGTAATTACAGATAGTTAGGTTTAAGGATTGATACTAGACTTTTAATGTTTCTTGTTCAGGAGAAGCTAGGCCCACCACTGCTAATTGAAACCTCTAAGAAAGGATTTTAAGGGTTTTTTTGGGACATACTTTGTTGTATACGTAAGCAGATTGACCTAACCTTTTAAGTAACATTTAATAAGGCAAAAGAGTTTGGGGAAATATGTAAACAAATATTATGAGTTTAATATTTATGATGAAGAGGAAAAATTTAAAACCACCTATACAAAAATAACGCTGTTGAGGAGTAGTGTTCATTTGCGGCAGAGGCAAAGCCCGCTAACATTTCGCATGTAGCAGAAGCCAAAGTCTGGATGGCCATTGCTGGGGTAAGCCTTGGTTGGAATGGGAATGTGATCTGAGTGCCCAGTTGAGTCCAAATACTCAAGAGCTGTGGTTAAACTGATAAATAATCTCACCCTATGCTGTACACCTTAAGTGAAATCTTTAAATTACTCACTTTGTAAAATGTTCCAAGCTGCTGATTTTGTCTAGTTTATCTCTCCAGTAGTGAAGGAGAGAGGCATTTTGCTGGTCTTGTAAAGCCTAAGAACTCCCAGAAGAGAGATCAATGTGTATGTCTGGAGATGACCAACAGCCATTTCTAAAACATGAGAAGGGTTAGTGAGAAGTTTTTTGCATACTACTTCAAAAAAAGGGGGATAAAAGATAGCAAATAGTACAAATTGTTCTTCACTCCCTTGGCTTAAAAGTGGTTCTGTTAAAGCAAACCTCTTGTGCCCATATAGGATTTACTTGATTTTTTTTATTTTCCTAGTGCAAAGGGTTACTTATGTCTCTAAGCCAGGAAGAACCACAGTAGTTAATCCGTTCCATTAAGAACTCCAAATTTCTGAGTTTGAGAAAGCTGGATTTAGCTTGAGAATGCTGTGCTGCTGGAAGCAAAATCCAGCAGTGAGAAGCTCGGGGGCTTGGCAGGGGTGGTGGGGGAGCAGTGGTGGTCTCCTGGCCCAGCTGGGTGATGGGGTGAGACCGCAGGCTCGTTGGGGCCAGGTCAGCACCCAGCACCGTGCCCTGGCAGGATCTTCCTCAAGCTTTCATAAGGCAGTGGTACTCAGCAGCACTGCGCGTGCAGCCTTTAGGACTCAAAGAAGCCACGGGGCAGGTTTTTGGCCTTTTTTTAAGAGGTGGTTGCTTCCTGCTCTATCAGTAGTCCCTCAGTATAGCAATATCCAAAATAAGCAGTTGAACTCTTTCCTTCACCGTTTTGCCTCACTTGACTTCCTAACGCTACCTGAGAAATGTAGAGATTTTTGGGTTTTAAAATGTAGTCTCTGGGTTTTTTATCTTCTTTCCCCCCTCCCCCACCTCATTGATGCTGGACACTTCCAGGGCTGCAGTTTTGTGATGGCCTAGGACAGAATTTCCCCTTCTGTCCTCAGTTTGCTTGTTTTCTTGGACTACATACTTGACATTTTGCATTGCATTAAAAAATGGAAAAGACAACAAAGAAGCTTTTTAAATAATTTAGTTTATAATTTTTTAATTGTTTTATGTAGATCATATTAATCACTGGAAAGAGTAAAGTATTTCCTGTGGTACTTTTCCACCAAGTTTTTGTTGCAGCATTATATGTAGATTTTGTTTATTGCATTTTATTATTTATAATGAGTAAATAATGTGTGAAGTATATAGCTTCATATCCATAGGGGCTCTATGAATGTTATTCATTCCGTGGTTCTTGTGCTCTCCACAGCTTGTTCTGATCTCAGGCTTTGCTTTAGGTAGCTTGCTTCTTTATTGCATGAGAGACAACAAAATCTAGATGTGCTGTATGTTCTATCGCAGTTTTCCTTAAAACTGTGGCTGACGCCTGAGAGGAGAGAAAGTGTTTTCTCTGGTCTGTGTTGTGTGAAGTATCTGTTTCATCTGACCAACTTATAGGCAAATCTGCTGCCACCACTTTTTAGAGGATACACTTGTGTGCCTAGAAAAATAAGAATTAAAAGAACAAACTTATTTGTGTATGCGGATACTTGACTAATAAAATATTGTAGTGGTAATTCATCAAAATGTTTTGGAAGATAAATTTTTGTCTTAAAAACTCTGTAATTTATTCCTACATTACAAACATCGTGCTCCCAAGGGTGTGGGGCTTGCTTTAGCTGCAAGAATTTTTGGAGTGCAGAGTAAACTTGCCAGGAGGATGTAGCAAAAGTCTGTTAAAGGTAAGCATGTCATGACTTCTCTCTGGTGTTAGGTGTTTTTTGTTCTCTTTTAAACAAGAGTGGTACTGTAATCATGAAATACTAGATGAACTTCTTTGTCTTTTATTAGCACTGGAATTCCAAGATACAACATCACTTGATGACTTGATGAATAATAGTTGTCATTTAATGACTGGCTAGGATTACTTTGAAAATAAAGGTCAAAATTTTATCTTTTGTCTCACTACTTGAAAAAACAACCAGCAGTAGAAGAAAAGGAAGACTGTCCCTCATACCCCTTTTGGACCTCAGATTTTGTTACATTTCTAAAGTGAAAAAAATGCAATTGTGCAATAAATTACATTTGAAATATCTTACTTTGAATGAACTGCTTCTGCTTGCATCTGTATTTGTATATTTGGCATAGACATCAGTGTCACCATCAGAAATAAGATATTCTGGGGACTCCTAGACATTGTGCAGCCCTTTGTCATGCTGGTGTCAGGAACTTGATCAGTAAATTAGTTTAGTAGTACTGGCGACGGATTTCCAGGGATTACGCCACCGACTCTGATTCAGAACACTGAGCTTGCATGCAAGAATTTCTGAGCGCCCCTGTACTATGGAATGCAAGGTACACTGCATAAGAATGACAGACAGCGGTGCTGGAAACTGTCGTTACAACATCACTGAGTCCTGTGTCATTTTCTGCACCATTTGGTTAGCACATATGGAATAAAAGATAACTAATCAGTATGCATTTATAAGGGGGCACCTGGATAGACGTGATGATGGCAGTGGCCTAAGGAAATGCAGAGATACTAATTTTTCTGTTCTTACGGTGCATTCAACAGTGTTGGACAGAGTGGGCATCAGGAGAGTTGCAAAACAGACAGTGCTTCCTTTTCTCATGGATGTGTGACAGCAAGTAAACTTAACAGAATGGGAAAGTTTGGAACAAACAGAACTTCAGAGAGTGGTGTAATACAGCAAAATAAGGTGACAAAAATCTTCTCAAATTGAGATGACTTAGGGGTTTTTTTCTTAAAAATGGAAGCATAATTATGATTATTAGAAGATGAGGCTGAACCATTGCATGAATTGCCAGTGAGCTTGCCACCTGTGCTAGAAGTCTAGCAGTGAGACTGTAGGATATTTTTTAGCTAACATGATAACAACAACTGTGGGCCTTTATTCTGTGCTTTGACTTTGTTTTCCCAAAGCAACCAGCCCTGGGAATTGCAGTCTGTTATGCAAGGAGCCTGAAACAGTGCACTGAACATGTAGTCTGCTGTCTAATTATACTAAGTACTGGTGGGATGGTCTCTTCATCCACTTACAAGAATTGTGTCAGAAAATATCTGCTTCAGGTAGATCTCTAATGAAACCATGAACTGATGGTTTGCTGGAAATAGTTTCAATATCTGTTAATATTCAAAGAGATGCAAAGCTATTTTATTAAGAAAGGAAGTGACTTACAATTCATAATTCTCAGTACTTTTCATGTATAACTAAAAAAAAACTCCTGTAGTTTTGCCTGACAGTTTATAACAAGTGGCACAGATTCATGAAAGAGACTGTAGTGCCTTCAGCTGGAAGCAGTGCTTTAGTTTAATTACTAGCCGGTGAGTCTCCTTTGTGTGATCACACCTCTGTAAGCTGGTCAATATTCTGTTTAGCTATTTGCTAGCGCTTAATGAGATTTCTTACTGATCTTGGAGTGCAATGTGCATCGTCTCATGAAGGCTAGCAACTTCTCAGGTGTGTTGAAAATCTGCAATAACATTTTAATAAAAACTTTGGGTTATCCATACAATTAATGAAAGAGCATGGAGAAAGGGTGCATCTTTGGAAGATGTGCATAGGAAGGGGACTTGAACCTCTATAATTTTCTAGAAGAGCATGTACCTAAACACTGCGCTGTAGGTTACATTGTGGTCTTCCCATCCTTCTTTCATCCTTTCAGGTGAAAATGGGTACAAAAGAACTGTCTGTACTGGATAATTTTGCAGGTCCTGGCACTAGAAAGCACCCAAGGGCAGATACGACTGTGTAGCTTAATATTTAGACTGTTTCCTTTCGGCACTGAGGAGGCAGCTTTGGGATCTGAGATGTGCTGAAAGACTCGCTAAAATGAAACGATAAGGAGCCGTTAGATTTAAGAAGAGATTCTTCGGCGTAAGGGGAATTAAATTTTAACTCCCGTGTAGTAGATGAGCATTACAGGCACTTGGCCTTTTATATGGCGATCACTACTGTCATCTTCATCTCCCAGAAAGGCTTTCACAGAGAGAGTTAGATCTTTCTTGGGTTTTTGATCAAGTGTGACAGTCATCTGCCTTCAGGAAGCAGTTGTAGGCCCTGAGTAAGGGAAGCATGTGTCTTCAGCTCTTACTTGGGCTTTAAGCTGGAAGAAGTCAGAGAGACTGTAGTGCTCAATAAATTGATTCTTGACCCTAGGCAAGGCCTTGGTCAATATTTGTGCTTACTTTGTGGAGCACCACTCCTATCGCAACTCCATTTCCCTTTGGATTTCGTGATCAACTTCAGGTTTTTGATTTAGTCCGTACATAAATGTTGTGTTTTTCTTTGACCAACTGATAAGAACGTAAGTACTTTACTGAATTGGAGTTCCCAGTTAGTGATAATAGATATTATTTGGGTCTCAAACCAGAATCCTCTTCTGGATGCTTTTCCATCCTGTTTTCTGGAGTCACAATACCAGTTGAAACCTGCCTTTTTTTTTTTTCAGGTTGTCTCTCCCATTATGCTCTTTGAAAGTGGTGGCTGGGAGGTGAGGAAGACTAACATTTAACTCTGCTGCTCTAAAACAATTTCAGTGTGGAGCATTCCCCCAGGGCTAGCATGAGTGGAGAGATAAATAAAACATCAATGGATAAAGAAGCTAGAATAATTTTAAAACCAGGCTAACCAGGATAGGCTTTCTTATTTTGTGTCTTGAAGACACAGTCAGGGCCTTATCGAGATATTCACTTCGTGGCTAGAATGTCTCTTTGTCTGCGTAATGAATATAAATGAGCACAACAGATAGTACGGAGAGAACAGTCAGAGCAAGATGAAATAGTGCTCAGTTATGCAGCAGGGATTAGTGGAAGAGGGAGGAGTAGAATTAAGACCTTCAAGTTTTAATGAAAAATAGAAACTGTAAAACAGCTTTTGGAGAGTCTTATGATACTGATGAATTGATGTCACAGTTCTACAGTTCAGAAGGAAAATATTACTCACTGTTTACAACATGTGCTCACAGACATACAAGTATATGAAGTACAAGTGAAATCTGGGGAAAGAGCCTGGAGTTGCAGCCCGCTGTGCTGGAGCACTTACCTCCTGCCTGCACTGCTGCTCTCTCCTGCACCACTGTGATTTGACAGAACTTCTGTGTGGTCCTCAACATCTCCGAAACACACCTCCACTTTATCACAGCTCTTTACTATCTGAAACCAGGTTTCAGAAATGATGAAAAGGTAGGTAATGTACTGTGGACAGAATTGTACTCCACATGTAACTAACTGGCTGATGAGAGTGGGCTCAGAGAGTAGGTTGTCAGTGGTATCTTCAGCAGAACTGAAACTGAAATTAATAGAGAGGAAGTAAAAGAAAGTGGCTTCAACCCGTGCTTTGAGTTCCTCGTGGTTTTATGATAGTGCTGACTTTATTCTCTGCAGCAGTCCAATGTGACTTGATACTTCCTTGAAAATACTATCTTTCATAGATGTAATTATATGCTTGGCCAATAGAAGTTGAAAACAAATTACAGTTCCCAGAATCTGTTCTCCTTTCATTGCTATAATGCTATCAAGTTATGATCTGGAAACAAGACATTTAAGATTGGGGGAACTATCATGGGGAGTATGTGTATATACTGCTGCAGGCAGCAGTATAAATTAGGTGTACCTGAATTAAAAGTAAATAAGACAGGTGGGTACCAAAAGCAGTCTAGTTGTAGCTGTTTGGTGCCCAGTAAAAGACTAATTTACTTTGCATTGTAGTAATGTGTTTTTTCTTATTTTATGTGTTAAACCAAGTAAATTTTCCTTACTGAGCCTGCCTCTCCATATGCTAATTGCTGATAGATGCTTATAGAATTTGCTTCTAATTATATACTACTCACAGCAAGAGATAGTGAACTTTTTTGATGCTTTCCCAGAATTTTATTTATGTTAGTTCAAGGATGTAGTTTAGAAAGCTTCCAATTTGAAGACAGAATTCCTTTCATGATTAGACTATCTAGGATCCTGCGTGCAACTAGATAAATGCCTGTTCTCTATATACCACTGGATGCAAGTGCAGGTTTCTGGTAAGCTGTTTTTCAGAATACAATATTTGGAGAACCAGAGATTTTTCTCTTAAATTTGGAGGTGATGTCTGGTTCATTTTTATGTCATTCTGTAGAGGCAGCTGTATGTTGTTTTATGTCATTTATAGATAGTGGCCTTTTCTTTTTCCTGTGGTGGTTTATAACATGTTTACGTGGCAAGTTTGGTGACTCTTCCTGTGTTAGCCTATGACTGAAGGTGCTGGGAGGCTTGGTGCAGACATGTTAAGCTGACATAATTATTCCATCCCATCATGAAGCTCTCTGGACTGCCAATCTTTTAAGTGCTTTATGGGATGATAAGTCTTAGAGGGTTTTTCTGTGCTGTTGTGTTCCACAGGCTTTGATTTGGTTTCTTTCTGTTTTGCTGAATTGTGGGCAGATGTGGAAGGACAGTAGCATCCTGCTGTTAGTGAGCTGCACAAATTAACAACTCTTCCCCAGTGCAATGAATTCTCCTTAGTCAAGCTAAAAGTTTGGGGGTTGGTGTTGCCTTTTTTTTTTTTTTCCTCTGTGTGGATATCTTAAGAAAATGTATTCTGTATTGTGTTCTGTGAATAGTTTTCAGAGGCATTACATAATGTGAAAGATTTAGTCTTTGAATCTGCACAAGGTATTTTTGCTATTATGTGGAGTTATCTTGCTGCTCTATCAAACTTTTTTCTGGTACTGCAAATTAAGAAATTAGTGCACAAGAAGCATATGAGAACTTTGTATGATCTAGGACTATTTGCACTGAGTGCAAAGCTTTTTCAGTTTGTGTTCTTACAGAAACCCCCTGAATTTTTGCAGTAGGTGGTGGTGTTTCCAGCTGAGAAGCAGATTACAGGATCGAGCTCTGAAAAGTATTTCAGGTATTATGAGCTGGTCTTTTCTCTCCCAGATTTTTTGAAAAGCCTTCAGAAATGCTATTTGGAGCACTGAAAAAGAAAACTAACCGTTTCCCACAGTATAGAGTAACAAAAGTGAATCCATTGCATATAATATGCCACAGTGATGTATTTAACATAAATGAAATGAAATGAAATGAAATGAAATGAAATGAAATGAACTACCCAGTGTAGGTCTTGACACAAAGACAAACTTTGTCCCTCGTGTGCCCACTCTGTTGTGTCCTTGGGCTCTGGCTGTATGTCAGGAGTTTCTGCCGCATCTGGGAAACAGCAGATGCTTAGCAGCAACTTAGCATATTTTCCAGAAAGTCTCTGTTCCACCTTCGCAGAAGAAAATTGTCGTCTCCTCCCTATGCAGACTGAGACTAACTTGCCTGTTTTGCATACAAAATAATTTTTTTTTCAGACTGCCTGTGTGCATATATGAATGCCCTCAGATAAAAAACCTTGCCTACAAACATATATTGCTTGTGTTCTGCCTTGAGTTCAAATTTCAGTGGGGATTGATAGTGCAAATGGATGTATGTTGTGCAGTTTGTGCAGGAGGAAAAAGCAAACAACTCCTAGAAGGCACCATGTAAGGCCAGCTATTTTTATTTCTCTATGTTATGTTTTAATTTGCTCTAACTTATGGGTTTCTCTGTGGCTGAAACACTTGCGCCTTCTAGTTTTCACAGATTTGCTGAATCATGACATCCAGATAAAAAAATTGAAAATGTCAAGTACTGTATTTAAGTACTGTGTTTAGTGATAATTAGGTTTGCATATAATAACAATAAACATAATTTAAATAACAGAAATAATAATAAATATAAACAAGAATATAAATAATATATAAATAATAAATAACAACAACAACAATAAACATAAATAAATAAAATATTTTTTTCTGCGTCGTTACCTAACTGTATTTCTAGAAATAGATTTGCCTAAAGCTCTAAAACCTAAAAAAACCCGCCTTAACAGGCTTCTTAAGTTCAGTTTTGTTGAGCTTACCTATTTTCAGTGGCATTTGTAGTGGAACTAAACTGGGGACTTGTGGAGACCTAAACCCCATACTTCTGCTATCTCAGTTGTTTTAAACTCTTTCCAGGTTTCCTTTTGCTGCCAGGATCCGGGTCCCTGGTTTACCGTACCTGATAGCCATGCAGCAGAAATTGGGAGGCAGCCTGGTTTGCATGGGTACTGAAGGGCTTGATCTGCTCGTGCTTGTGGTGTTCAGGGAGAAGTACCATCTCCTCTGGTCCCACGTCAGGTGTTCAGGCACTGTTAATGAACTTGTAGTTTAAACATTAGAAACACTGCTCTAATCTGTCCTATTTCACTTGTGTAAAATAAGTACATTTTAGGCTTATTTAAATAGCTACAGTTCATCAGGTTCTCTTGTATTTGCATGTGGTACCTCCTAAATGTTTTGAGTTGCTTATCTCCCCCATGACTTCCCCATGGTTAGTCCAGTTACCTTGGAAACCGCTCACCCGCTCATCTAATCTCTGAACTGATGAAATAATATGTAGTGCTTGCAAATGAATTTGGAGAAAGCATTCTCCTTTCTTAATTGAAGAATGTTAATCTCTTTGTTCCAGAAAGTATCAGAATTTCAGAGGAGTTTTTTCAGGTTCAGGTAAAATGTTGTACTTGTTTTTCTTTTGAGTCCTTGAAAACCTGGCAAAGAGAATTAACCTTATCCTGTATTTTGAAGAAGATGTAGGTATCTCTTGAAACCAACTTCTTGGAAGTAAAATTTAAAGAAATATGAAGAGGCACAAAGCTGTTTACTAGTGAGTGAGGCTAATTTATGCAGCTGTTGAATCAGTGTAGCAGCAGCATTTAACTGCATGGTGGTGGTGCAAAAATGTCTCCTTGTACAGTTGTGCATAGCTGCTGCACAGTCACAAAGAGAAGTTAAAAAAAAGGAACAACAAGATAATACTTTTTTCCCTTTAGCTCTTTCTTTAGTTTTCCACATGTAATTACTGGTATTGTGTTCATCTCTGCACGGTTAAAGTTTCAATTTTTAACTTATATAACAAACACTAGAAGTTGTATCCAGTTTTGTGGTCACAACATAGAAACACGATTTTTCTCATTATCTTCTGAAAATTTATTGTAATGATATCAAAACTTTTTTTTGAAGCTTTTATCTGGGATGTGGAAATTGAAAAATTTTATTCTGAAAAAAACAGAACAATATTTTATTTTCAGTGTAAACTTACTTATTAATTATTTCTGCGGACCCTTCCTGAAAATTAAACTATTCATAAGAGAAAGCACAGTCTGACACCACAGTTCATTGTGGTGTCATGTTTTCAAAGCAGAGCTCAATGCTTTTGTTTTCCGGTGTATTTCAGACTTTGACAGGTTATACAGCAAAATCATACATGGTGTGACATGAATGATTGTTTAAAAAGTAATTCAATTTTAAGCATTTACTGAATTGTGATAAAAATAATCTCTTTGCAGTGATACCGTAAGTAGTTGATCTACTGTTTCTCATTCATGCATTTTTTTTTCAGTATGGTCATCTGCTTCTCCCTCTTTTTGACACATTCAGGTCATTGAAGAATTTCCTGAGGGTGCTGAGGGCTTTCATATATTGTTAGACATGTTTATTCCAGAGTTCAGGTAACAAATTTTTGTCCTGAAAATTTATGTAGACTCAAGAGTTCTAGAATTTTTAATAGGATTTTTTTTCCCTCAAAGCTTTATCAAGCTTGCAAACTGCTTAATTGGGAAGAAAAACATGAGAGAGCGGGATTTATATACTTAGCTGAAGAGAAATGCAGTTTTTCATGTTTGATTAGTCTACTTATGGTTACCTGCTGAGATTCTAATAATTAGAGACCAAAGATTTGGGGATAGGATTTTGAAGGAAATTTTGTTAGGGTTCGTAGAAAATCTCTGAAATACTTCGGATCTTTATGGCAAATGTGCATTAATTCTTTTGTGATGAATCAGTTTCTTTTTTTCCACATACCTCTGGGATAAGATGTGTGTGGATTGTAAGACTTGTACTTCTTTGTTACTTGGGGAAAAACCAGGACGGCTGAAGTCAGAAGTAAACATGCTATACACTGAAATGATAGATTTTCAGTTGGTGTGGATTTAACTAAAACAGATTTAACTGTGTTAATTTTTAGCTACTAAAGTACTGAATATGGACGGTACATTTTTCAGTGTTTTCAAAGCATTTAAAATAAACAAGAAGGACCTCAGGAGGAGTTAGCATGGATTCACTAGCGGAAAGTCACGCTCGACCAGCCGGATGCTGCTAGTGATGGAATGACTCACCTGGTAGGTATGGGGAGGGCAGTGTATCTTGTCCACCTTGACTTTGTTAAGGCTTCCAACACTGTCTCCTGTAACATCTTCACAAAGAAGCTGGAAGAGTGTGGGCTGAAAACTGTCTGGCTGACTGTCTGACCGAGCTCAGAGGCACAAAGCCTGACTGGAGAACAGTAACTAGCTGTGTACCCCAGACGTTAAGACTCCTGTGCAACATCTTCATTAGCGATCTGGATTATGGAGCAGAGTGTACTCTCAGCAAATTTGCTGGTGGCACAGATCTGGGAGGAGTGACTGATGTGCCAGACGGTTGTGCTGCTGTCCAGAGAGACCTCAACAGGAGAAATGAGTGGACAGGAACCTCCTGAAGCTTAGTAAGGAGAAATGCTAAGTCCTGCACCCACGGATGAACAACCACATGTAGCAGTTTGTGCTGGGGGCTGCCCAGCTGGAAAGCAGCTTTGTGGAAGACGACCGGGGGGCCTGGAAAGCACTGATTTGAACATAAGCCAGTGATGTGTCATTTGTGTGTACCTAAGGAAAAAACTGTTTTACTGTGAGGATCACTGAATGCTGGTACAGGGTGCCCAGAGAGACTGTGAAGTCTCTGTCTTTGGAGATCTTCAAAAGACGACTGGACATGGTCCTGGGCAGCTGGCTCTAGGTGGCTCTGCTTGAGCAGGGAGGTTGGACCAGATGACCTCCAGAGGCCCCTACCAGCATCAAGAATTCTGTAAAACTTGTTATGAGCATTTCTGTAACTTTAGTCTATATATGTAACAGTGAAGTGGTTTTTTGCTGCCAGCAGAACTTGTAAGTTAGGTAGCAAATTGGGCAAACAGATCACGTCAGTGTGTAGGATGAAAACAGAGCAGTCAAACCAGTGAGAAACTGCTGGATAGACATACTCAAGAGCTGAAGAATATTTTCATTAGTGATGCTGACTGAAAAAAGCAACTGTGGAGATAGCTGATTGTGTAAAATTTGGAGATGTAAACAGTATTGAAAAGTTGACCTTGAAGATTAATGTAACAGCCATGAGTTTACAGTCAGTCAGAAGGGCAATCACTTTTGGGTTGATGACTGATACCTCCTGGAAATTCAGGAGAAAGGAGGAAATACCTGGATTCGCTGTTGCTCACAGCTAGTACAATTGGTGAGGCTATGCAGCCATTTATTAAGCAAGTGTGTATTATGAGAGATACAGCGAGGCATTTCTAGTACAGGCAGTGAAGTGTTGGAAAAACCAACCAGGGTGACTGTTTACAATTCCAAGGTCTTGCATTTAAGGAACTTTCCACTGGAATGTGGTGGTGGGCAGAGTTGACAGTCATGGGATCCAAGAAAGCCATGAGTGAATTTAGGATGGAAAGTAGAGGATGATTGTTAACACCAGACCAGTGTGCCTTCAATCTTCATATGGGGATAGAAGTCATATAAATAGTATTAAGGCAGACTCCAGTAAATCCATGAAGTAGATTATAAAGTACACCACAGGAGCAGAATTAGAAGAGACCTCCTGGTTTCTCTGCTTGGTGCAATGTCCGAAATGAAATGTCTTAGCTTCTCTCTATGTGCTGGATCCAGTCAGTGGCAGAAGAATTAAAGCTTAGAGAAGCATACTTTTCCACTTCATTTTGAGCAGGTTTATCACACAAGAGCTATGGATTTTTCCAGCATGTTAGAACTGACAAACTTGTCTGCTATAAAATGCCACTGATAGTTCTGTTCGCATAGTGAAGCTCATACTCAATCAAAAAGCTGCAATAGAGCTATCCTGCTTTCTGTCAGAATAATTAATTAAATTAAACCAAGAAACACAGAACGTGAGATTTCTGATGTGATTGCACCAGTGGATGCTGCCTCAGAGAACAGGATTAAATACTTCAGTGGACACCTAGGCAGCTTGCCTATTTTTGCCCCATCCTTCCCTGTAAGTGTTTCTAGGCGAATACATTGTGAGCCAGCATTCCACTGTGAGCAACTGATTCACGGCCTCTCCACGTCACAGAAAAGCCTGAATAATGAGAAAAAGAAACCCTTTTAGTAAAGAAGGAAGTAAGCTTTTCTTCTTCATTGATATTTCAGAGTTTTCATGTGTTTATGAGTAGAAGTGAATAAAGCATCTCTGAAGTTGGCTCAGATGTAAAACTTTCATTTCTGATTGGGTCTGAGCCACCTAGTTTTGTATGCTGTATTGAGGTACAGGAAAAAATTTGCCAGATTGTTAATGGCAGTCTGTCTTGAGTGTTACCTCACCAAAGGTAGATATAAGAGAAAAGTAAGTTTAAAACTGATGGGAGGCAGTCACCTTAAGGTTTATGGGCACTGACAATCTGACTAGATTATTAGATCACTGTAGTGACTACTATAGTCAGTGTAATTAATATAATCCTAACAGAGATGTCTGCAATAGGTAGGTGAATTACTTTCCAAGTGAACCTGTTTATTCTCTACATTGATTGCAAAGTTGGACTTAGCTTTTAAAATACTGAAAATTAAAGAAAACTGAACTGCTATGTGACAGGTCGTGTGAGATAGACTGCCATTACTCAACAGTTCATAGTATTCTCTAAGACAAATTTCAAATGAATTAGGGCTGTGTTTTAAGCAAGCTCTTTTTTTTAAGTAGCATTTGTAACTGAAATAAAATCACAGACTGTAGAAACATCTTTCTCCTGGGTTTTTACATTTCGTATCTGGATACTTAAAAGCTCAAAATTAAGGGCTTTTCTAATTATGTCATTAATGATTCTGAGCCTTGGTTTTGGATCTTATGTCACTGCTGTGTTGAAAAGATTATCTTTTTTCGGTTTTGGACCCTACCTATTAATTTCCTAGGTTTTTGTTGGAAGAGTATCTTTCAGCATAAGACCATCTCATTAGTTATCTCAGATATTCGCAAGGAAATGGAAGTAATATTCTGCTGGACTTTTCTAAAAGCTGATTACTTTTAAGAGCAATTGCAACAGTGGGATTATTGTACAGAGTATTTAATAGCATTTCTGCACAACTTCAGAACTGCAAGGTAATTGGAACCATTCAGTGGTTTTATTTCAGTAAAGCATCAAAGTAGTTGAACAGGTAGTATATATAAATGTACATTCTAATATTTAAAAACAGCATTTGAGAAGACATAAGAGAAAAAAATTAGTGTTAAATTAGGCTTAATAATTTGGGAGTAGTTTTCTCTCAAATATTTCGCAAGCCTTTCACCTTTTCAGTCTTCAGTAAGTTGAAATGGTTTTAATGTGCTTCAGGAGTTGGAGAAAGAGATTTGTCTCTTATTAGTATGCTCTACTACATTACCACATACTTGCATTTATTTTACTTCTCTTGCAAAGTGCTGTATGTATAAATAAATCAAGTACTGAATTATCATAGAACCATAGAATACCAGGTTTGAAGGAACCTGAAGGATTATCTGGTCCAACCTTTCTTGGCAAAAGCACACTCTAGACAAGATGGCCCAGCACCCTGTTCAGCTGGATCTTCAAGGTGTCCAGTGTTGAGTAATCCACCACTTCCTTGGAGAGATTATTCCAATGACTGTTTTTTTTGTTGTGAAAAATTTTCCTTTTGTGTCCAGTCAGAATCTCCCTAGGAGTAACTTGTACCAATTATCCCTTGGCTTTTCCATGTGACTCCTTGTAGAAAGGGAATCTCCAATCTGCATCTTCTCTGTATCCAACCCTTTAAATACTGGAACATGGTGATAAGGTGTACGCTAAGCCCTGGAAAGGTCTGTTAATTGCTGGTAGGTTTGTAAAGTGTCTAGATTGTGCTTCTTCAGCTGTGTCTTCTGGTGGACGACAGATTTCTCCTGACAAAGGCCACCTTTGCTTATTGATAGTCTTATTCAATGCTAGTTTCAGATTGATGGAGAATTAATCTTAGAAGGGTGAATCATTTTTGGACCACTTTTTAAAGTATGCTAGTCTACTTTTAGATGATGACATAAAAACAACTATTTACTGTGTATCAAAGACTTCATAGCTTTGCTATCTTAACTGTGCCTATTATTTTTTAAATTAAATGATACATAGATACATTAAATTATGCTAAATGATACATGTAGTATTTCCTTTTTTTTTCTGTGGTAATTACCTCTTCCCCACACAAAAATAATCTGCAGTTAGTTTTTGTGAAAATAGTTTATAGCTGGAAAGAAATGTGCAGGAGATACTGAAACATTCAGTCTCAATGTAAAATATCAGCATGTTGCATTAGTTCCAGTTAAAAATGTTTTGAATCAGTTTGGGATTAAACCAGCCTTTTTAGTGTTCCAAGGCAGCTTTAGTTAGATGGTTCGTGTCTTTCTCTTCCGTTATGGCTTAGGCTACACAGCTGGACTATATGTATAATAATTCACTGCTGCCAAGTGGTTCCTTGTTTGTTGTAGCAAGTCAGGAAGTAGGAAGACCCAAGTATCACAGATCTTCTGCCAAGGAATATTAAATTGCACATTATGTTTTTGAATTTTACTTATGAATTATTATATATAGGTGAAAATCAAATTTTTATGGCTGTATTTTACATTATCTTCACTAAGGAAATTTTGATATTTATTCCTTTTTCCAGTGCTCAAGACCCAAACACTGTCTAATAGTTAAAAATATTGTTTGTTGACCTCTGTTACTGATTAGGGTTAAACTAAGCTTGTGCTGGACATGCTACTTTGCTTTCAGGAATGGACACTGAATGTACACTGGGAAGACAAAATGTCAAGCACCAACTTAGATCTCTTTTGGGAGACCTTCTTGGTGGTGCATCCTTGCCTGTAGTTTTGCGTGTAATTTGTGAAACTCCCTGTGCAGCATACTTCAACAAGCCATGTATCAGTGTTCAGGGTCTTCAGTGCCTTTTAATTTAAGGAGATATTCCTCAAATCATCTTTCTCACTCCTGCTCTATGCTTATCATGCCTGTGGATGAAAAGACTTAATGTCTCTCGCTGTATAGGTTTCTCACCTGTTACGGTGCCAATTTCATAAGATTCGGGAGTTTTTAAACCATTAGTTTTGGTTGAATTCTTTCTGTGCTTTGGCGGGTACTTTACATTGCACTGACAACATAAAAGACTCAACAGAGCTGGCAGAAATGGCCTGTCTTTGTAGATTGAGTGTGTCAGGTTCTTGTGTTTGCAGCAATTCAAATATGAACTTTTTATTGCTACAAATACTTTTTTTTTTCCAGATTTTTAGCAATGGACCCAGCTCTCGAATTCAGATGCTAGCCTGGGGAAAGTCTTCAGTTCATCTGGTTAATATTATATATCTGAGCTGAACGTAATGTGGGTTTCTTACCCTGTAATTTTAGTTCATTCTTCATTCAGGCATTTCACAGTAACTTTTCCTAACAAATTACCTCATTAAATTTAGTAAATAAGACCTGTTCCACTTGGCTGCTTGCACCGTTGGTTGTATTAAATAACTAATTAGATGCACAAGCCATTTAATAAAAAAAAATTACACTCTCTGTGTTCTATAACCCAAACAATCTGACAGTTTCTGTAGCAGCTGTGAAGTGAAAGTAGCTCCAGTCACCAGGAAGACACTATATTTGCTATGTGATAGAATTTAATGGCTTTGGCAATGAAATATTTTGAAGCTGGGAATCCATCAGCACTGTAATGTCTGCATATTATTTTACCTCTCTGCAGTTATTTGAAAAGCACACTCTGCTTTTCAGTTAATAAAAATTACAGCCTCAACATTTGAATTCTCGTCATTTTGCTCATTTTAAGCTTTTTGTTTGCATCATTTTCCTGATGGATTAAGCAAGCAGCTGCTCTTTGATCGTAGCATCTGTGCTCCTTATTTTAACTTGAAATTTCAAAATGTTCGGTTTGTGAAGGGTCTAAGCAAATGGATTTCTTTTGTTTGTCTTGTTCAGAAGAAAGCAGTTTGAAGACTATTAAGAGTATTACTGTTCTGCTGTCAATGTTCTTGCTGTTTAGGATGTATCATTGTTTTCCTCTTTCAGTACATGGATGCAGGGTTCTTGGGAACTGACAAGAGTATGACTACCTGAGGGAAATGGTTATTTGGTTGTCCATTAATGGAAGGGCTTTGGAGTAATTTTGCTAACTGAAATGCCAGTATGGGTTGGTCTGATCACTAGCTGAGAATGACAGAAAATACAGGTGGATTGTGATGATGACATTCTTTTGATACTGACAGAATAAACAAGAAGCAAAAGAAAAATAGCAGCCATCTTCACACAGTCAAGTCTTGAGGGTAATGAAAATGAAGACTTTGTAGGCCAGCTGTTATGAACATATATGCCATTACTTGTTTTATGGTTTTTTTTAATTGTTCTAGACTCGTGTCCCATAAGGATACAGTTTGTGGTTTGGCACATTAAACTGTACCTCCAAAAAGCAGACAGAAGCAAATTTAGTTGCTGATACTTAAATTACACAGTACACAATTCACTAGCTTTTAGAATAAGTATTGTAGTTCTAACTGCCTATTAACATTTAGGGCTTTAAGTTTTCAAACTCCTGGGTTTGGTTTTATTTGCTATTTATTATTGCCATAAGTTTTAAAAAAAGGATGAATGTTGTAGCCTTCGTGTCTTTGCCAAAACTCTTTGTACCTCATACATAGGGGTAAATAAAAATTAATTCTTCTCGGTTCATCCAGCAGTGACTGAATTCTGCTGGTCTTAAAATCAGCATGAAGAGGATGGTGTCAGTGAGCTCTCCATCCTTTTTTCCCCGAAAAGGGAAGAGGAGGGTCTGAAGTGACAGATGGAAGTTTCTATTCCTTTTATGTACTTAGGAACAATATAATTGACAGGTTTTAGGCAACCATTCAATAGCTACCAAGGGCAGAAATGGGGAAGACTCAGGATACCCTGGAGCTTGCAGGGACCAGGCTGTCCCTCTAGGAAGAAAAGGGTGAGTAGAAAAAATCCTGATTTATGCTCTGTGTATGTAAACCAAATGCTGCCATTTTATTGTATTCAGAGTTTGCCTCAGTGGTCACTCCTGTTCCTTGAAACTCTTTTCTAACTGTCCAGCATATTTTGTTTATGTTGCTTCATAATTCACTGTGTAGCATTTATTAAATAGACATTTTCATTGACAAGTAGAAATTTCTTTATGTTTCTTTCCTTGCATCTATTAAGAGACGGTGCTGGTGAGGAGAAGGAGCAGGAAGCATGGCTAACCATCCACAAAACAGAGTATTTCGTTTTACAGTGAAGATTCACATTTGCCCTCTCCATTTCTAACCTTGATGCCAGTTCAAGTCAAATCAAGCCTGCGCTTATTGACTTGCCAGAGTTTCCTGACGGAAAACATTACTCTTGGCAAATTACGGAACGGCTAGGAGGATCAGACAAAATAATTGACGCTTCACTGCAGTAATATAAATGACCTAAATACCCAGTTCTAGAAGAGCCTTTGGGTGTGTTAAAATTTTAGACCTTGTGTAGAGTACAAATTGCACACAATGTAAAAATGTCACCATAACAAAATATCTAGCAGTCTTTTAAGGAATTCTTTTAGTCAAAAATATTCTCAAATAAACGGAAAGCCATTGTAATTATTGTTTTGTTGATGGTTAGTAGCATGTCATCTGTGTAACCTCTTTGGAAGAATGTTAACTTTCATCTTTTCAGCATGCTGGCACATCCCCAAGGCTATGAAAAATCGAGAGTCTGGGGATGCAGGAATTAAATGCATTTTCAAATGCTGCTTTTTTCACTACATCTTTTAATTTTCCTTTCTTTGTTTTTTCTACTTCCAAAATTTTTTTTTACTTGCTTTCTAAAGTACTTATTTTTTTTACGTGCTTTCTAGAACTGAAAGCACCTCCTAATTGTAGGTGATTCAGGTTTAACATTTTTCTCTTGCAAAAGTACTGCCATGGCTTGTTGAGATGTTGAGCACTCACCTCACTTGCTAATTTCCATGGGAGCTGGAAGCGTTCAGCTTTCATGGAAATAGAAGTCAAGATGTCTCAAGCAGAGGACTTAAAAGCTGTTGCTCTAAAAATGGAAGGCTACTTTTGGAAACGCAGTCCTATATTTGAAGTGGGTTTTTTTCCTGCATCAATTGCTCTGTTGTAGTTTGGTTCTGAATCAGCTTCACTGAGAGAAGTGGGGTAGGCATGCGGGGTGGGTTTCAGGCATGAATGGACCATGGGGAATTTGTAGGATGGGAGAGGAGTGGAGTGGGCCATGACTGCTTGCTTTGGTGTCCCCTGCTGTGACTGAGTGCCTTGGCAGTGCGCTGTGGCTGTGGCTGTGCAGGCTGATCCATTGCAGATGGGTTTTCGCAGTGGCCTTACATACAGCAAGGGTGAATATAAAGAGCCTCTGTTTAAGATGCCGTGTTTTAATATGGTGATGTGGGTGATATAGGTGATGAGGCGATACAGGTTCAAATTAGAGGCAGCCTTGGTTTTCCTGGCAAATTGTGCCCATCAGAGCCCCTGTGTATCTTAGGACTCTGATTCTGGTAACTGCACTAGAGCAATTACTGGGACGAGCTCCTTGGGCAGATTGACTTTGTCTGTGCAAAGCAATGTTTATTGAGCACCGCAGTCTGGTAACGTTGCAAGGGAATGGCACTGCTTTAAAATCCTGCCTGGTGTTGCTGTAGCATGCCTACATGAGAGGATCATTTAAGGTAGTTATCAAAAGGAGGATTTCAGTAATGGAGAAGAAAGATGTAAGAAGCTGATGTCTAGGATTTTCTGCTTTTACTTAACAGATTTTCAATTATTAATTGTACGGAAGAGCTACTAGGCAAGAGCACACGTCTGCTAATATTGCTTTGGTACTTGAATAATATATTTAGATGTCATTTGAAATAAAGCAAATTTTAAATGCTCAAAAGAGAAGGAACAAAAGGAGGGTACTGAATGTAGAAATGAGAAATGTGAGGTTAGTGAGCAAGCTGATGCCGAGGCAGTTGGTCCAATGTCGTGGCCTTCTTTCCTGCTTGAGGGTGCAGTGGAGAGAAGGTAATAGGACTAGTACAGCATCATGCTTAGAGCATTTCTGAGTTGTAAACTGCAATGCTAGTCATCTGTCAGCTTTGAAGTAATGGAAAAAGATTTTTTTTCCACAGAGATTTCACATGGTTGTTCTTTTTTTCAGTTATTTCAAGTTTCAGGTTTTTTTCATTCAAACTTTCAGTTTTATTTCTAGAATTAATGTATGCATTTTAACTTGGATTTATAACCTCTCTTGATGCTTGTTTAGCCATACATCTAATGGAAATTCCTATCTCTCATTACTTGTATGGAGTCATATGTATGCCACTCTAATGGGATTTTTAATTTGTGTTTCCTCCTGCTCTGTTCAGCCAACCATAATACCTTGGAGAAATATTCTGTCTTGAGGGAACAATAAAATTTATGAAATAAAATTGATATCTGAGATCTATTCTTGAAGGTCATCTCTTCTTACATCTGCCCTCTGTTTGCTGCCATGACAGGGATGTGTATTGATGGAAAGGAGGATGAAACTCTCTGATTGCATCCTTTTCTTTCCTCACACGTCCCATTTAGCAGCCTGTGCCTGAACATTTTAAAGGCCTGCTGTGCTGCATTACCAAAACTACAGGTCACAACTAACAATTATGCAAGTTAATTACTCTTTCCTCAGTTGTGAAAGGCTGATATAAGGGTTTCTTTTTAAAACATGTATAATTGCCTTGAAGAAAAAACTGCTATTATTTGCAGGAGAGCATATTGTGTAATAGAAGTCAAAGCAAGACTCTACCCTGAAGCTTGCTCTCAGAGATGGTTTAGCCCAGACCCCTAAATATAAAGTCCTGTAAGGCAAGTTCATGCGTACTTTGAACTCAGCTGCATGACTAGGAGCTGCATTTTCAAACATCTACATTTTATTTTGGGGACCTATGGTATTTGATGTTCAGAAAAAAAAAAAAAAAGAAAAAAGAGCGCTTCTTTAGATATCTTCAAGCACTAATCTTCGACCAAAAATAGTATTACATGCGTAGAGCATTTGGAAATATTCAGATCCAGAGTAACTTGGAAAATTAAAACCGTGGCTGCTGTGACGCGTCTTTTCTAATACAGCACAAATAGTTTAAAATACAGTTGTTTCCAGGTTCAGTTTTGAAAATGTGAAGTAGTTTAAAAAAAAAAAGCTAAATTCAGTACAAAAACAGTAATTCCATTCCCTCTGGAGCCAATCTGGTGTGTAACACAGCTCCTTTTGACTTTTACTATCTGTGGGTTTTAATGTGGGTGGAAGACTTGCCACAAAATAATAATCGGATAGTACTCGACATTTTTAAAAAACAGTTTTTTCCCCCACCAGATTTGCAGCCTACACAGTGAAGTTATGTACTTGTATCATGAGAAAATGTAATTTAGGAAAGCAGGAATTTACTGAGTATAAGGTCTCAAATAGCAGAGGGGAATGCATTCTCAGAATTGGGCCTTTATAAAAGGAAAAAATGTTAGTAATCTCTTACTCGGTTATTTCTTGAATATTTGCAAAGTCAAATAAAACAGAGTGTACTGTGTGGATGTATATTTCAGTAAAAATCAGTAGGTACCAAATTTACAGATGAAGCAGTATAGAAATAGAAGCTTTGCTGATCTACATAGAGAAAAGTAATTTTTATGACTGCTGATAATAAGTGGTATCTAAAATAGGCAGTGGTACAAAATTGATGTAATACTATTGGCACAAAG
Source organism: Cnemophilus loriae (assembly GCA_013397755.1). Classification (NCBI taxonomy): domain Eukaryota; kingdom Metazoa; phylum Chordata; class Aves; order Passeriformes; family Corvidae; genus Cnemophilus; species Cnemophilus loriae. The sequence continues at coordinate 1,217,221 of VZTF01004531.1, read as the reverse complement.
TAAAGTGTTTTCACTCCCCTCTCTTTAATGACTGCAGTGGTCAAGATATTTTTTAAATGTAAAACAAAACAAGAGGAATCCAATTTAGAAAAATCTGTATATATTTAAATGTAAGGTCTTAAAATGGTATTTTGAGGGAGGGTATTTTTTTTTAAACAAGCAGCATTATTTTAAAAAAAGTATAAAGACTTCTTTCTTTGGAATATCCAGCTGGTTCTAGTTTTGATTTGCATGTGTTTTACCTCAGATTCTCCCTTCTTGACTGTGTATGTAAAAAGCTTCAGTTGTTTCATTAAACTTCATGCTGACTATTCTGTTCATAGGGCGATGGGGATACCCTTAAGCTTGTGCAAAATAAATAGATTTACTGCAGTCATTATAAAGTTTTTCTAGGTGTAATAGATGAGGAGTCTATGATGATGGTTAGTGAATCTGCATGCTTCTGCAGACCTGGTTTAATGGTACTTTGTCTCATTAGGCCAGCATGCTCACAAGCTGTCTGCATACAATAGTAAATAGTTCTTGAATTACAAGTACATGTAAATATAAGACTGGTATAAAATATTGTATCATGATTTGGTTGTTTCAAGGAGTTCAGAGTAACTTCTCTGCTGTAGATGCTTTGAGGAGCGGAGTGTGCCACTGCATCTTGCTATGGTTTCAGCCTTATCTTGAAGGTAACATGGAATAAAAGTTCATTAAACTCATGATTGCTAAAAAACCCTTAAGTTTACCTCACATCTTGCAGGAGAAAATGCTGTAAGAAGCAGCTATATAGCCTCAGGTTGCATGTGGCTGTAATTATTACTTAGCATCTATCATACACCACGAGAACTGGCTCCTCTCATAGCTCCAAAGTGCAGTGACAGCAGCAATTTTTTCCAGTTGCTGATACTGGGGATTTCTGTTGGCAGAAAGTGGGTGCATCTCCCACTGCTACTGCCAGTAGTATATTCTGGCCAAGTTGCATGAATTCAACTCTCAGATATTGCCAGAAAGAGCAGAATAGAAGTAAACTTTCATCATATTCTCAAGTTTATCTTGGGAACTGAATTTAAAATGTTTCATTAAAACTCCTGTTAACATATCTGTTGGGATGTCTTCAGGTTTATTTTCAATTCAGAGCATTCTAATACTATGAATTTATTTGAGTTTCTGTTTTTTGGGGGATATTTCATTCTTTCTTGCAGGGACACCTTGCTAATTCCTTGGAGTATTTTTTTTTCAATATTATTTTAGACAGCAGAATGCTTTTTGGTTTATATTTGAACTGCCACATATGCCTAACTTCTTTGTCAGTTTTTTGATTTATTTGAACGGCATTGGTATCAGACTCTTGATAAAAGTTGCGTGCAAGAACTGTGAGGCCATGTTTTCTGTCTTGAACCGTCCCTGGAGCTGAGATAGAGTACAAGTTTGAAGGCAGATTGGTGACAACTCTTGATGTTAAACAGTGCAGCTGTCATTTGCCAGAAATGATAGTAGACAAGCTACTGGCACTTGCTCTTTTGTCCCCTAGAAGTGTTAAAGCAAGCAAGCCTCCAAGAGAGAACTTTCTGGAAAACATGGGAAGAGTAACTAAGAAAAGAAGGAGTACATTCAGTATGTTCAGCTCCAAAGTTACAGCTCAGCCAGAGGAAATAACTGGAGGTGCTAAAACCAGCTCAGCTTCCTAAACTGCAGTAGATCAGGACCTTGAAAGAGAATTGGCTGTTTGTCAAGTGCTGTAATTTCTCCCCTTGTAAAGTCATACTTCTTTCTGAATTGTTGATAACTGATCACACAGTTCATTGTTGCCAGTTTGAATGCAAAGAAAGCAGTGAGAAAAACATAGCCCCAGGAAAGAGAACAGCATCCTATTGGCAGCAACCTGCAAGTTTCAGCAGGTCTTCATCGAGGTTGTCTGGAAGCATCACAGCATCACACAAGCCTCAGCCCCATTCCTCTGCAGAAGGAATTTGGGGAGTTTGTTGCATTTTGTTGGTTTGTTGTACGTGTCTTAAGTTCTCAGGAAAGAATATTTCTCTGACAGGGAAGACAATTTTGCAGAGAAGAATTTGCTGTCAGAAGTTCCTTATTCAGTTTGTTGACAAAAAGAGCAAAACCAAAACAAAGTTGTATTACTTTTTTTCTTTTTTTCTTCCCAAACTGCCTTCTACGAGCTATAGAGATATTGCTATGTATTGTTTTAAAAGAAATAAGGTAGCTCTAAATCAAACTTTCAATTTATAAAAAGAAGGCATTAGCAAACAATGAAAAATTTTTCTAGCTAGGTGTTTTTGGGAGATAAAGAAGACGAAGAGATGCTAAGTAGAATGCAAAACTAATCCCAAAGAGTGCAGCTATTCATCATTCTTCAGATTTTATGGCTGGCTTAGTAAGTGACAATTCAGATAAATAAAATGAGGTCTTCAGTATTCTTTAAACATTTGGGAAACACATCCTTTTGTTTTAGAATATCTATCCTTCCAATAACTGAAAAAGCAAAAGTAGATCTGGCTATTTATTTTTGTCCAAAGTTGCTCTTTTAAATCAAATGAAAGGTACATCTTCTGCTCTTTCTCTGGAAGAAAATTGTATGAGTTCTTTAAAATGTATATCAGAAGAAGAAAAAATTCTGAACTTTCGAATTTCTTTGGAAGCACACACAGCCAGTTTTAGAATACAAGAGTGACTCTTGATATGAATCAGTATTTCACTGGCTTTTGCTATTTGGCTGGTTCTTAATAGCTTCTAGTAGACACTGTAATGATGTACTACTACCTTGATCATGGTATCTTAATTGTTTTAAATGGAAAAATGCTTCAAATGCTGTGGATGGCACAGTGGGAAGCAGAAGAAACTCTTTCACTGACATTTTTCCAAATAACATTTGGAAATTTCCAAATAACAGTGCCATTTTTTTCCACATGCTGTATTGAAAAGTATATAATGCTCTTCTAAACCTTCTCCTGACAAGGAGAACCTTCAGGTAGATCTTTCGTGTTGTGAGTCGGCGTTGAGGTCCCTTGGCATCCATGGATGTGGTGAGGGCTGAAGGGAGGCTGATCAGCAGTGAGTGGTGCCTGGATCAGCCGGCATCCAAGAGCTGTGGCAGAGCTATCTCGTGATCCGGGTGTGGTGAGGTGCTGGGATCAAACAGGTGCAGGTAAAACATTTCCTCCAAGGAGACTGAGAATGGCTTCTGTTCCCTGATACATTTTATTTAGAGATGGATAAATGAACACAAAGAGCCTGTAGCAGAGAAGCTAGTATCAAAGGAAGGTAATAATGCAGTCCTTGAAGAGAGAGGTAGGAGAAGTTGTTGTTGGAAAGCTTCCAGGAATTTTGGGAAATAGTAATTTCAAGAAATAATTCTTACATATTTAGGTGGAAAAAGAGCTAAATAACTCTTTGAGGCCATTTGAAAGAATACTGCATGAAACAATAGAAATTTTTGTCTTTAATTTAGGAAGACCTCAATTGGAACACTAAGAATTGCATTGAGAAATTAAGGATAGGAAGCATGTACATGCTCGTGTACACAGATAGTTGTATATTATACATAAATACCTGGAAGGCACTGTAGAATAACTGTGTGTATATGGATTTATTGAAGCATTAAGTGAAACATAAATAAGAACAGTTTGTGATGGCATCCTTTGGGCAAATGTATCTGCTAGTAGAGAACTGTATGCAGCTTATGCTTTAAAACAGGTGGAAGAATCTCTGTGTAGATCATACAGAATTCTCTGCATTAAACTCAAGCCTGAATGTTTACTGCTGTTTGTGGAATTCAACCATGATGAATACCTGACTGTTCTGCCCTTAAGGATTTTACATGGAAGTGCATGGAGGGCAAATGTCTTTGGGCAAACCCAGTAGGTATTAATACTTAAATAATACTTAAATAATGTGATCTTGCTTAAATGAAAACAACCTTCTATACTCAAGACAAATAATTGTATTCACCACAAGGTAACATTTTATTACTTTTTTGGGGAAGGGTGGATAGAGAAGTGTTTCTCTCTATTAATTTTGTTTAGTACAAAATTAATAGAAGAGCTGGAGGAAAGTATCAGTATAGGAGGAAAATATTTTACATTTTTGTTTCTTCGTGTTTTGAGAAACACTTGCGGTTTGTGTTATGATAAACTTGTCTGTGATTATCAATGAAGACAAAAATAGCTGTATGAAACAATGTGCTTTTTCTTTCTGATTTTGAATCCAAGCATATTTGCCTTTAAAAGTACCAGAAGATATTAATGGCGGTAAGAGGAATGGTGATGTTAGTTTAAGAACCACTTTCATGTGAGAATAACTGTCTAAAACTGGCACATGTGTACCAAACAGGCTTTGGAAATCACTGGATATTGAAAAAATGGTCAAACCATTTGTGAGCAAAAACCTTGCTGAAAGGCTTAGATGCTGTTAGAACTTAACCTTGATATTTATGCTGTAGCTCATGGCAAGTTTTCTTAATTTTAAACTCTGTCCAGGAGCTATTAATTTAGTTGTGAGAAATTGCTTCAAGCTGCAAAGCTGTGATTTTATATTTTTTTAATACAGTGTGTCACGGTAGAAAACTAACAGAAATTGGTTCATCAGGTTTGGAGTTTCAGGAATGTTACAAAAGCCACTGACATCAGGAAATCTATAAAAGCCTAGTTGACAGTCAATACAATCAGGCATTTAGAAGATTTCAGTTCAGACCTTTTACAAATGAACAGATGAAAATTATTTTTAACTAAAAATTAGGTAGTATATTTTTTAAGATTTCAGCTAAACCTGTGGAGCAAATGCTACACTACAAAAAATGCATTCTAAGGTCAAAGTGCAAGGTGTTGCACTGCTTGCTCAGCAAGAGAGGGAAACAAGTAGGAAAGACGAATTAGCTTTACATTGATAGTCCAAGAGTCCAGGTAAACTGTTCCAGTGTGCTTTAACAATGGTTTGGAGTGTCTTGCTATCTTGGTATGGACTTGGAAGAGTATGAACTGGTTTTTCTTGTGATTGCTTTATAATCAGCCTTTTAACTTGTTCTGAATCGATTTCTGACCAGTCACTTATCATACAGATGGGTGAGTCTTGTAGGAGCATATGGGTTGATAAGAATTTTTTTCCTCTCCTAAAAAATAAATAATGGTTTGCTTGGACTCATTTTCCATATCTGTGCCTTTCACTGTGATCAGTAAATTTCTGCTTTCTTTAGCTGTGGTTTTCAGCAGTAGTGTATGTATTATCCTGCCTTGAATTACTGAGTGAGTAGTTGGATTTCCTTCTCTTGCCTTGTGGAAGAAACAGGAGCGTGTTCAGCACACAGTGTCCATGTCTGCACAGAAATCCGTCATTGTGGTTGCAGTTCCTGCCGGCAGTACAGCCCCCTGCAGTTCCACACAGAGCTTTCCTCCTGGCAGCCCCGCAGCTCTCCTTGCTGTTGCACCAGGGTGATTTTCACGTGTCGGCTTCAGTGCGGCCAGTGGAGAGTGGCATAATATCCTCCCTGTGTTCATTCTTACACAGTGCTCATGCCATAAGGAAAGCAAGTGCTTGTTCAGCCATTCTGCACTTCTGGGCAGTAGAAGTGGTGAGGCTGCTGAGTGAGTCCTTTGTTTGAAGGGTTATACAGTAGGCAAAAAAAGTACATTTCAATGGTATTTCCCTTTTTAGGTTTTATTTGTTCAAGGAGATTTAAATCCTGCTCAAAGAGTGGGCTTGAAGTGTGGGAGGTTGCCTTGCCTGTGTTCAGGTATCAGGGCTCGTCTGCCTGCTGGGCTGGGGCTGCCTGACAGCCTCCTCTGGGGCATGCGTGGGTTCCCTGCGCTGCTCCTGATGAGGTTTCTCTTCTCAGCTCTGGAGTGGATATGCTGCAGCCATTGTTCAAATAGGAAAGTCAGCTTCCTACCTGGAATGATGTGCTATGAATACTCCTCCCCTGTAATGTCATATAAGGAGAAGAGGAAAATTTAGGATAAAAGAGAAGAGGCATGAGGAATTCAACAAGGCTGCATGGTGGAGGATTGCAGAGTCAGATAATGCAGATGAAAGCATATGAGAGAAGACAAGAGTGGAAGTGAAGCAAAGCAGTTTTTACAAGGGTCTCTCTTTCTCTGGTCCCACCACACTAACATCCAAAAACATCTTGATAATCTTATGTGCAGATTTAATTGTCAGAAATATTCAGTTGTAACACTGGTTCACAGTTGAGGTTTTTGAAAGACCACCTGAGCTGGATACTCAGTTGTTTTTGAGACCATGTTTGAACAGCCAAGGAAATGGATACCTTCTAAAGGATTGATATTTTAACTAGAGGTGAGGGGAGTAACCTGTGCGTGAACTCATGAATGCCACTCAGTCCTGCGTTGTTTTGTCTTTTGGATGGTGTCGATTGTATCAAGTCACATAAGTCAATTTAACATTGTTCTTCTAAATCCTGTTTACACCAGGGTTTGGATAAATCCATCATCATCTCTATGTTGCCATTGTCACTATTTTTTAGGCATCAGGCACCGTGTTGACTCATGAACATAGTCCCCGCTGTAGCATGGCCCGCTAAGGTTTATGCTGTGCTATAAAAAGCATTTTCCCTGTTTCTCCAAGTGTGCTGTAGAGCACAGTGCTACAGTTTCTGAAGCAGATAATACAACTGGTAAGAGGTGTTGCGTAAGACTTCAGTTAGTATTCCAGAAATAGCAATTCTTTTAATGCAGATAGGTCTTCCCAGTGGGACCCTAGAGCTCTGGAGGCACTGCTTGGGATGCTCTTGCAGATGCTGTGCAGCTGGTCTGGTTGGAAGGAGTTGCTTCTTCTCTCCCTTCACTTTGGCAGTTCCTTCAGTCAATGTTTTTAGAGCTGCAGCTGCATGCTCTTAGCTGCCCAGGCAGACCTGAGCCACTGAACTCACCTGAATAAAAAGTAACCTTGCAAAAAGAGGAGTTAGTTATTACAGACACTTAGAGATTGGTTTATCTGACACAAAGCAGCAAATTCCTCCTCTCTCAGGCTTTTGGATGATTCTTAACGTCCAGAGCACAACTGCAGAAATCAGGTGGTGTTTCTGCTCTATCTGCCGGAAGCACACAGGGTCAGATGCTGCCAATATTAAAATCACAGTCCCCTTTCAGGAAATCTGACTCGGTATCTTTCCAGGCCACCAAATGCTGTTTAAAGAACAAGCAGACAGGAAAAAAAAAAGACCAAAATACTACAGAAATTAACAATATCCTGAGTTAAAAGTAAAGCTAGCAAACTTGAAGCTTGTTTGAATTAAAGTAAAACAGTGATTTTGAGAGCTGTGCTAGAATTCATTCCCTCAAGATGTGTCTATGGATTTCTTTCCATAAATGTTTTCTACCTAGTAGATACTTCTGCAGTTTCATATTTTTCTGTTAAGTCCTCAGAAGGTAGGAGTGATATCAGTATAAGTGAAGATGTTAAGGGATTCATCTGTAGAATTTCCTTCTTTCTAACCAAGCCCCCTTTACCTCAGAAGATGACTTGGTGGCTTTAATTGTTTTCTTTAAGCCTTTCCATGAGACGTATGGACTTAACAAAACTATTAGGGAAGAGGAGTGTTGGATGTATCCATTGTTGTGTTATCTATGTGGAGAATTGTTTTGTTTTGCTTTTGTTTTCTGCAGTAACTCCCTCTTTTCACAAACATCAGAGCAGAAGCCAAATACAGGATGTACAGGAAGCACAAAAAATAGTTTCTTTTTGTTAGAGATTGCCATTAGTAAATTGTCACAATAAGTTTTCCTAGTTGCTTTTGCAGTGAGGTTTAACTAATCAGTAAGACTCTTAAACTTCCAAACATGAAATTTCAATGCATTGTACGGCAATCAGCTTGTAAAAAATGCCTTTCAAGAACAGCAGCAGAGGTCGTGGCATGTTCCTTTTCTGTGTGTGTTAAGGAAGAACGTCACATATATGTGAAATTCATTTAATATTTTCAAATAAGGAAGAAAGAATCCACTCTGCTTGGCAAAATACAGGACTCATGTGCATAGCCAAAGCCAGATATATAAGATCTTGGAGGTATATGGGAAGTAAACTCCCCCAAATGATTAATTCTGTTTTCTACTGGAAATTTATTTTCTAAATTAGCTTTCATGTATGTTACTGTTTTTTCATTGACATAATGAGAGGTGTGAGATTTGCCTGCACTAAAGTACACATAGCTCAGAATTGTAATTAATTTAGGAATGGACTTAAGCAGCTCCCAAAACTGGTATGTTAATTAAAATATTTGAAAAATAAAGGCCATTTTAGTGACTGTTTTCATAGTTTTGCTTCCGAGTGCTAATGTGATTGCTATAATCTAGTGACAGCTGCCACAAAGAATTAATTATTATTTGTCTTTATTCAGTATTTCTAGTGTGTAAGTTGCTTGTTAGTATAATTACTCCTGTTTATAGATTCCATTTGCCTTCCTGCCAAAGATTTAGTGCCATATTTTATTTTGGCAATAATATATCAATCTTTTACATCTTTACCTGGTGTCTTGGTTGTCTTGTTGTCTCCTTAAACACACATATAGTTCATTGTTAAAGATTTTGAGATGTCTTTGCTGGTTTGCTTCCTTCTGTTGTGCGTTATGCTTCCTTGTTCTTTTTTTAACTACCTTAAAAGTCCAGTTATATCCCTTATCCTTCTTGGCATGTGTTTCTGGCTTTGTGATTTTTTTTTTTTTTAATGCCTGACAATAGAAGGAAAGAAAATGTGGGGCATGTAGCCTCGCCTCAGCCAGCCAACCCTTCAGCAGTTTTGCAGCACTTACAGTGATACAAATGTGGGCTGCTTCTAGACATTTTAGCATGTCTGTCAGCCTGAGTAGTGGGATGTTTACTGCGTGACTATACTGGCTTTAAACAACAAAGATTTTAGGAGAAGGGTGGGTAGGAGAAACGGTGACTAGAGCTATGGCATTTGTCAGCTTGAGGTTTACTGTGTTCATGGGAGTCATCAGGATTTTATAAATTGGAGCAGTCTGCTGAGATACTGAGCTGCAGGTGGACGATTAGAGCCAGTAAAACAACTTTGATGGAACAAAATTAACTGCTCTTCTGAGTTAAGGTATTCCTAATTGTGGAAAGCCCTTCATGGTGGCATCAGTGGCTACCTGGTGTGTAGAGGGGGGTCAGGATTACCACCTTGATACAGGCCTTTGGTGTAACAGACACCTGCAAAATCTTTTTGTTCAGTCTTATGCATTGCTGCTGCTAAGATTGAATGGCACATTTATGCAGACCTTTGATTTAAAACCGATTTCTTTCGGTTGGAATATGGGTAAGTCTGGCCAGTATTCAAGGGACTATAGTCAAGGTCCATCTCTAGGGAGGCAGCCAGCAGCGTGGCATCCAGACGTGTTCCTCAGCATCATCCCTGACAGACAGCTGCTCTCGCTGGGTGGATAAAATCATTAAAAGAGAAGAGGCGGGAAGAAACTGGACTGTGGGAAAGGGATGAGGAGAGGACAGAGCATAAGGTGAAACAATGGGGAGACTGTAGTTGTCTTGCTGAAATTGTTCTTCATAATTGTGGTCCTTCCTACACTGGAGTGTGAGACTGGCAGGATCCTTGCAGTCTGTGAAACAGTCTCTAGTTTGGGGGATACCACTCTTTGGTTGTTTTGATATTAACTGAAATTCTCCATGAAGTACATTTAATGTATATGGCAAAGTGTAGTGGTTCGTTACATGAAAGAGGTTTCCTTTTAACTTTGTATTTTTTTAGAAGAGCAAACTATCTTCCGTTACATCTCTTGAGATTGAATATCTATTACTGCACTTGAAGAGGAATCAATGGACTTCCTTCTCCATGCTCAAGGGAGAAAAGCATTATGAAGTCGAGGTCTAATTTAGAATAAACACATTAAAAACAGAAAGAAATTAAGCAAGCTTTCTGTACTGTGAAGTCTCTCACTGACTTGGAACGGAAACTGAATTGAATTCTTAGCAGGGAAGAAAATGAGCTTTACAGGTGTTCGGTCTGCCTGTCTTCCCAAATTCTCTTTCATAAGGAGTTTTTCTGCCTCCTTTGGCCAGCAGCCATTCTTCTTCCACAGCCTCCCTGCCCAAGAGTGCAAGCCCTGTGCTTGCTCCGCAGTTTATAAGGATAGGCTTCTATGTGAAAGGGCTGGTAATGCATATGGGAAATTTTCAGTAAAGTTTTGCTGTCGTTCATGTATCTGTTATATGAAGTAGAAGCAATGCCCTTATTTTGTTGCTCATTGCTGTAATTATTCTGGAAGTCATAACTGGCTATTGCCTTGGATTTAATTGTAATGTGGTTTATCCATTTAAAATACCTTGACTGCTGTTTACTTCTGTACTGTCAGTGTTAATTCTGATGTGCAGAGCTTGCTATTGTCCCTTAAGAAGAGGAAATGAGACCATGCAGGCTCTCCTTTGCATGCCGTATGTTCAATTTTAAAAGAGTTTGTGATGAGCAGGCCACCACAGTGTACCACCTCAGACTACCGTCCCTTTGCTCTGCCAGGAAGGATCCTTGCAATTTGACAAGGTATCCTAGAAGTTCTTTTTATGTTTTTGGTTCTTGTTTTTTGGTTGTTTTGGTGGTTTTTTTTACTTTTTGTTGCAAATAACAACTACATCTTTCTGGTCGTGGCACAAGCTACATAAATGGGTCCAGCGAGATGATCAGAGAATTGAGAATTTAACAGCGTTACGCTTGCAGTTTTGCTTTCACGTTCATTTACGTGTGTGTGGCTGCTGTGGTAGCTGCTTTTATTTTGTCACAGGCGGTTCAGCTGCAGATCAGCTGGATGTTTCATTTCTGTTCATACATACAGTTATGACTGTGTCCGTGCACATAGTTATGGCTATGTTCATCTTAGATGAATTTGTAATTTAGATGGTAGCTTCTGTTGTGAGCATTGAGCCAAGTCTTTAGCGTGGTGGTGCAGATGTCCCTTGGTGATGCTCTGCCAGGGTGATGCACACAGGATCTATTTCATTGCCTTTAATGAAAACTATGGGAAAGATTATTGAATAAAACCACAGATGGCATTCCATTAAACTGGATGCCACCAATTTACAGTAATGGGGTTGCGGTTTTTTTGGTTTTATAACCTTTTGATCTCTCAAGACTATTTCATTTAAAATGAGAGTCCCAGGCTACCCTAAATGTTGAAGCAAGATCAGAGTAGCAATACTAAAGGTACAGGAAGGGGGAAGAAAATTAATCCTGCAGTGAACTATCATTTTCAGATGTTAAACATCCGTGGGAAAATATAGTCTTGGGATAACGTTTCTCAAGTTTGCTCTAGTATTAGTCATCATTTATTTGGGTTTGAATTTAGAATAAATTAATTTAACATCTTAAGAACCTTTAAGAAAGTTACAAATACTGTCATTTTCATGCATTATTTAAATATGCATATAGCAATACAGATTTCAAAGCATACAGGCACTTCAGCCTGCTTGCAGCGAATGTTTCAGTTTCTTTTTAATAACAAGGTGAACATAAGAATGAATATAAAATTATATAATAAATGAATAAATGAAAATTTATTATATTTTGGTCCTCCAGTAGATTTTTAAATGTGATTTTAAGATATAATTTAAGATGTTTGATGAATAAAACATTTATAAACCCGAAACATAAAAGCAGCAAAGCATTTCTATTTTTAACAATAACTATCTCACATGTATACAAGGTATCTACATTAATAACCTTTTCTTAAGAGCACATGATGAGTAAGTATCGACATGACGTAAGTATGCCCTTGCTTGCTTTCTGGCAGGTTACCTGTGCTCAAGTTATATTTATGTATTGCACAAGATATTTAAGTACTTGTCTGTAGTAGAAACTTCTGCAATATTTTTATCATGGTACCTAAGAAGTTTGCTAAATGTAGACTTCAAAACCAGAATTACCTGATCCTGAAATGGGGGAAATGGAGGATGAGTAAGATCAAAATCAGATTCCTCTTGTATTACTACTGAGAACTTGTTTTTACGGTTAGTCTATTTTAATAATTAAGGGACTCATGCTGTCTTGAGAATTTTATTGTCAATTGCAATTCCAGGTAAGTTTTTTCCTGTAAACTTGCTTTTCCTCTCACAGGCGAGTTCCTAAAGCCCTTCTCCACTGTCCTGCAAGCAGCACTGGACTGACAGTCAGCACAGACTTGGGTGGAGGAGAGGGAGTTCAAAGAACAGCTTTTAATCTGTCTAATGAATAAAATCCTTTATAAGCACCATAACATTTTGAAAGAGAGTGAGTTCCTGCATACTCAACAGATCTGATTACCCTGTGACAATTACAGTAGACTATTGTAGAGAGTGAAAAGTCCTTTAGAGACATTGAAGCATATAATAATGCACTGGAAGTTGGCTTTAGTTTATTTCAGTTCATGGTTAGGTTTTATGGTACCTCTTTCTTCTGCATATGTTCAGCTTTTCTCTTATACAGCTTTTATGGGTGTTAATTGCATTTGATCTGACTTTCTGTCCCTCACATCCCTTGTTATTACAAGTCTTAAGTAGACTTTTGGTACATGTTTGTTTCCTTTAAATGACCGAACTCTGATGTCTGTAGAAACATTTCTCCACAAACCTCTATCTGCCCTATGAAACTGAGCATGGTGTGAGTGCTGGGATGCAGTCATTCCTACTGTTAAATTGCTAGGGTTAGTCATATACTAGTATAGATACAGCCTGAAATCTCAGCCCTTTTGTGAGTACCAGCTCTGGTAATGGACAGTGGCAGCTCATGTCACCAACCTATGTTTGCAGTGATTTTTGAGAGCTGACAGGTAAGGGAAGGGGCTCGTGTGTCTGGCCCAGAAAGGGGTATTGATAGAGAAGGATACAAAGGAAGCTTTTTGAGAGTCGTCTTAAAGAAGGGGGGTTCACCTAACAACTGATGAAGTGAAAATGAACGGATGCTGTCCTTTGTCCCATCACTGCCTTTCCTGGCAGTCTCGTGTTTAGACAGGAGAGGGACCTCACAAATATCTTCCTGTCTCCACCTTCTGTCTCTCATCCTTACCTTGTGCTGGTGATGGTGTAGGAACACAGCACTGTCCGTCCTGGCTGCAGCTTCAGCATTGGTGCCAGAACTGCGGTGCCATGAGAAGCTCGTGGAAGGCTTGCAGGTTTGCTTCCAGTCTTCTGTTATTACTTTAGCAAGGAGAGAATACCATCATAAGTATGCTGAATTTTGGATAAAATCCAAAACTTCCACTAATGGATCTGAATCTTAGTTGCAGCACAAGGATTTCCACTGCACTTTGGTTTAGCAACGTCTGGGACAGAAGGTCACAAGATCCAGAGTAGCAGCTTTAATTAACTCTAATCTATGTTATTTTTGTTGCGTGGTATCTGCCTAGGACAGTAGATACTTTCTTACAAAATGAAAGAGGTTTCATTTATTCTTCTGAAATTAAGTTCAGGCACACAATAAACTTTATAGAGGAACTTTTTTGAAATGTACACTTTTTGTAGCTTGGCAGAAATAACTAGGAACACTGCACATTGGAGAATTGACAGATACAGTGTGAGGATCTGTTTTTTTTTAAGAATCTGATGTTTTGTGCTCTTCCCATGTATCTTGAGAGGAGTCTTTTCTGCACAAGGGGATGATTTCCCCCAAGAAGTAGCAGTCGAAAAAGCTGTGATAATGCAAGGAGCAGAAATGCCGTGCCAAGGCAAAAGTGTACGAGCACTTAACCAGTCTGTGCTACGCAAAGGACTTTTCATGCTGAAATACATGCAAGCATTGGAAAATTTGGAAAGGTTGCCTTTGTACTTTTGTAGATGTTTTAAGCCGAAAAGTCAGTCTGTAAGACAAAATATTGTCCAGGGACAATCTTTACCTATATGAGATTGAAGAGATTATTCTAAATCTGTTTTTAAAAATGCTGCATAGTGTTTTATTCTGTCTTTTGATTCAGTGTCCAATTTTTATTTTATAGTCTTCGCTTTCCTTTATACTTCCCCTCACTGTTTATCCCACTATCCACTGTAAATATCTTACTCAGACTGGGTAGGGTATTGTTAGCATTATTTTTTTTTTTTCGCTTCTGAGTCATTTTCTGAATAGACCAGTGAAAAAAATTAAAGCTCATATTTTTCTTATGTGCTCCTTGGGGAAAGTGCATCAGTGATGATGCAAAATAAATGCTTAAAATTTTATGCAAAACACTTGACTCCCCCACAAGTATCTCTTGACATCAGGCTGGGATGGTAGTAGCCAGCCACAGTAACATTTGAAAAGGCACAGTGTTTCTCTGAGCAGTGATAATGTAAAATGCAGATTAGGAGACTGTAGAAGGGTAATGAAAAATACTGCCATCAGCCACAACCTCACATATGCCTTCTCTCCCAAACAGCCAGGGGAAAAGAGGAAGGAATACCTGCACAGGGTAATTAAGAACAACGGTGACCTGCATTCTTGTCTTTTGTCCTCTCTGTATGTAAAGACACAGAAGAAGTGCGAGAAACTTCTTCTTTCAATTTCTTGACGAAACTTGATCTATAGCTGCAACTTCTTTCTTGAATCTGCTGTAAGAAATAGTGCTAATTAATTGTAAGCAATGTATCACTGCCCTGTGTTTAAGAATGGAAGGCAAAACAGACAAACCTTTACTTAGTTACTGTCATTGAGCTTTCAGTCTTTAATATTCCTGCAATTTACTCATCCGTTAATGTTTAGGAGAGTACCTCCTAAAGAGATTATCCACTCCTTTCTGTTTATAGCTGGATTACAAATCATTAGCAATCCTTAGATTCCTGTGTGTAAGGAAGTGCAGTGAGAACTGTGTACAGACACGATATTTGATTCTGTTTGTGGGAAGAACTAAGTTGCTAAGCCACTTAGGTACTCAACAGATGGAGGGAGAGTAGGTTAAGCCATTCCTGATATATCATAGCCTTTCACTGAACAAATAGGGTTCACTTTGGACTAAAGATAGGCTTTTGTTTATTATGTGTCTGATTGGATCACAGTAACCTAGGGGACACAATTACGAATTTTTCTAGTGCTAATCAGTCTTCTGATTTGGGCAGTATGCTGTCTGTAATGTTAAGTGTTCTTTGTGTGAAGCCCAAATGTGTTTTTTTGAAACACAAAATTCTCCCCATTTCCTTTGGTTTTCATTGTCGTTTTCAGGGTCATTTAAATAATTACACCACTCTCTAAAATTATGTTTTTATTCTAGCAATATCTATACAAAACTTAAAAACATAGTCTAAATACTGCTTTCTTAAATAGAATTTCCAGCAAAAAGAACCATACAAAGGAAAATTTCACAGAAGATTGTCTTTTTATTGATATCCCATTTCTGTAACCTTCAACTTAGTGATGGCACTCTGAATTTTTATACAAGCTTCAGATGTTTCAGAAATAAATCATAAAATCTTCCCTAAGACAGAGTTTAGGTTTCCTGATACATGTTGCTGAAGAGTTCTACTCAACTCATGTGTTTCAGGACCTACTTGTGTCTTGCAGGATGCCGTTCTGAAAGAGACAAGGTTCTGTGATTAGGAATCAGTCATTATATTGCATTAAAGCTCCAGTATCACAATAAGGGATTGTCTAAGGGCTCACAGGAGGAAAACTGGGTCAAATAATAGTTGATGAGTTCCATTCATCACAGCATTAAATGTTTTTGACAGATGTGCATTTTTAGTGGCTTTAGGACATACTGTTTATCATTGAATGTAATGCAGGAACTATGCATGGAAGTTGGTGCGCAGTAGTAGAAAGAGAAAATAAAATACATGGATAGGTGTGAAGTTTCTTTAATGAGAAGTAATAACAACATTTACTTTAATGAGAAACTGTCAGAGAAAATTACGCTGTTCTATGCAGAGAATGTCTCTTTTCCCTTTCTTGGAGCCTTTCATGAAGCTTAACCTTTCTACTTATAAAAGGACTTCCAGTGTTGACAGTATAAAATTGTTTTTCCAGTTGCACCAATATATTTAGTTTGATTGCCTCATTTCCCTCACTGTTAAGGTATTTGTATATCTAAATTTTTCTGTTTGCTAGCAAATCTGTAACAGAGAAGGCCAGCACTAAGGGGTTAAAAATAAGCAGTTTCAAGAGAACCCCCCACTGCAGAACAAAGGCCAAAATGTATGTGTGTTTTGAGGAACAGGGCAGAGGGTCGAGCTTTGTGTCAGACTCACCAGCCTGATTGCAGGGGCAGGGGAAGAAGCTGAAGGGGCAGGGCCGTGGAGAGGTGATAGGAACCGGGTGATAAAAACTTGCAGAATGTAACACTTTACTCCTAGGAAACCCTTCAGGAAAAGGTTTTAAAATGGTCAGTTGGGGATTTATTTCAATCTTGACCACCAGTGTTTTCCTAAATGCTTATTACCTGATGCATTGATGCAGAATTGTCCTGTGCCCATGCACAGGAGCATGGAATGGTGTCACAGCAGATGAGCTCAGAAGGGATGTGAGGACATCTTATCCAGCCCTCACTCAGAGCAGGTGGAGGCAGCCCAATTTGCTCAGGTCTCAGCCCGTTCTAGTTTTGCGTCTTCCCAAGGCCAGGGAGATTCTGCAGTCTTTCTGGATGCCCTGTTCCCACATTTGAGCATCGTCAAAGGGAGAATCTTTCTTACTTCTGACAGAAATTTCTTACATGCTAGCTTGTGTCTGTGGCTTCTTGTACTTTCCCTTGGGGGCCCCGATCCCTCTCTAATCCCTGCTGTAAGGCAGCTGAAGGTGGTGTTGAGGTCTGCCCTTGCCTGCTGTCACCCATGGCGTGGTTCGGAGGTAATCCCACACGTAGGAGGGATGGGGTGCTGGGAGGTACCAGCCACGGACCTTTCAGCGCAGCTGCTGGTCTGACCTCCTGGGAGTTCACTGTGCTGGTTGGAGAGATCATTCTTTTCCGTCTTGGAATCTGTATGGACATTCTGGGAAGGTCTTCAGATGATCACATTCTAAGCAAAAAAACCCATCCAAACAAACAAACCAAAATAAAACAACAACAACAAGTTCCAACCAAAACCCAAAGAACCCCCTACAGAAAATCTACTGGGTATAGCATCTTTTATTTTAGATACATTACTGATTTATTAGTTTTTATCCAAATTTTCCTTCACTTTTAGCTACATTTATATGTGGCTTATTTAAATATTTAGTAATACATCTAATGTATTACTAATAAATATTTAGTAATATATCTGATATATTAATAGTAAATATGAAGATAAAATGTTAAATATTTATACATAATGCATAAATATACAAAATTTAAGTTGAAGCACAAAAATAAAAACACCTGTACAATTTTGAACTATTCTAGAGATTAATGCAAGAGACCTATATAATATTTACATAGATTCAGTATGCATTTTTTTACAAAGCTTCATTTGTTGAGGGAGATTATTTTTTAAGTTTAACATGATGAATGTAATTGTCCTTCTTCCACTTAACGAGTGTGCAGCTTTATAGGTTATAATGTGAGATAACTGGTGAACACGAAATCACAGTCAAAAATTGGTCAGTGCCGTAAACAGTTACACAGATTGCCATAAGCTCCTCCCTGGTGAGTAAAGGTGATATGGCATTTTTAGCACACCAAATAAATCAATCAGTGCATTAGGATTAGCTAATGTCTGATGCCTAAGGAAAGGATACAGATAGTGCAATGTTAACTTAATCCTGGCATCTTCTTTTCTTCTATAAAAATGTGTCAAGGGAGATTTATGCAGTTTTACCTTAGACAAGCATGTTGAGGGATGGATACTAGAGTTCTGAATTTTTTTCCCACATGAAGGCTAAATAACTTTTCTATCCATAACAGACAATGCTGAGGTTATTTTTCCATAATGTATGAATGTTTAATTATATCTTGAAAAAATGTTTTTATTGAAAGTTAGTAGAGAAAAGATGGATTAATGTGATACTAGAAGTATATTATGAAGAATACTTGTGTAATAGAGATCATCTTAGTGTTCAGTTTGCTGTGCAGACACATGATGCTTTTTACTTAAAGGATTGCATCACCTTCTGTTTTTTGCCTGTTCTCTAAAAGTCCTTGAATAAGGAATGGGAGTGTAGGGCTCAGAATATGAGGGTTGTTCGCTGGTCAGCATTTAAGCTTTTGCTCTCTGAATGACTTTTGGGAATTAGTTTGCACTTATGACTGTGATAAGACTACTGTTTAAATAGTTTGTTTCACCTGTAATGTATAAATGCGTATACGACATCTACAGAACGTACAAGCATAGTTGCTTAAATGATGATCTTGTAAAACCCTTTTGCATTTCATTGTTTTTGAGAATCAGAACTGTTCATATTTAAGGTATTCTTTGGTTGCTTTCAAAAGTCTGCATTATGGAATTTAGCCATGCAGATTTTTTTACAGCTGTGTGCAATAAACCCACTTGCCAGAGTAAGTAAAAGCTAGATAACAAAGGGGAGGAATATGTGATTAAAATATAAATTCAATTCTCTGGATACCATATGCAGCTATTTAATTAAGAGATTATCTAGATAACTGAAGAACAGAAATAGCATCTGTTCTAAATTGCATCAATGAATATTAACTTGGGTTAAGAGAGAAGAGTTTAACGAAAAGAGAAGTAGAAGAGGCAAGAATATGTTCTTGTGTCAGACTAGATGAGGAAATCACATGGTTCTTTATAAAAGGCTAACTTTTTCCTCTTATTTATTGATGGAGAGAATGAGCAGTGGCACAGCCTTGTTTAATTTATCTTTGTGTTAAAAATACAGAAAAGAATTCTTAATTAGCAGTCACTGATAATTTCAGGAGTATTTTATTTGTCATGGTCCCTTTGCATGCTTGGGTCATGTGGCAAGACAGCAAAAAGGAGTTTGTTGAGATCTTTGTACTTCTGTTTGTGTACCAACAGTGTACAAGGTACCTCTCTGGTTTGTGTACCAAATGTGTACCAACATTTTTTCCTTCCCTAAGCATCACTGCCTTTTCTTTGCTGTTCATATATTAGCAACTGGGAAATTCACGAGCCAGCAAAGCCCAGTTATACTTCAGTAATGACATTCCTTGGAAAGCAGTACAGCTATGCCTTATCTGGAAACCTTTGGTTAGTTTTGGTGCTGGTGATGAGCCTTTGGAAGAACCTCAGAATTTTACAATTCAGTGTTTACCCGTGATTCCAGAATAAGAAAAAAAAATCCTCTAGTTTAGCAGGAGCTTTCAGCCTCTGGGTATTGTTGGCCTGATACTGATGGTGTTGAAATGAATTGTAGAAGTCTCTGTGACATGTTTAGAAAGCAGCTCTGAGTGCCTTTAAACTTGGCGTGGTGTTAATGGGTTTTCAGAGGACTGAGCTTGTTTCAGTGTGCCTGCATGAGTACAGTGGTTCAAGAGTACTTTAGATGAGGAAAAAAAATGATAGTCTGAATCTCTCCTTACGCTCTCATTGCTACATCTGGACTAGTTTCTGTATTTTACTCAGCTGTTGAGAACTCCAAGGGCTGTAAATAGCAGTGATTCAGTGATGTTCTGTATAATACCTGATTCTCATTATAATTTTTTATGGACAAAGAGGAGATGGGCCTGGAATTGTGTCGGTGGAAAATCCATATGGGCTGAACAGGGTTTTTTAAACCAATTGCTTGGTAGTATCACATCTCCCTGATCTATTGTTTCTTCTCATTCAATTTGTTTCCTTAAAAGATCTGTCTAGCTTGGCTAATGAATAGTCTCATTCATTTAGTTACAGTCTTTTTTTATACTTTTTGCTGGGTAAGCAAAATGAATTGAGAAGCAGCAAAAAGGCAACAAAAGGAGGTATCAGATCTATGAATTCTTGCCTGTTTTACCCATTCCTACTAACCTGTTTGTCCATTTCCATACCAATCAGGGCGCTGGTGACATCCTCTGGAGACGATTCTGGTCCCCTTCAGCTATGTCTGGAGCTCTTAAATATCTTCCAGTTTGTCGGCTTTCCCTCAGGAAAAGCTTATTGATTCCAAATTCCTGCAAATTTTTTAACTTAGTTTGCACCACCAACAATTTGCTTTTAAATTTGCTTTTTAAATTTGGACTTCTTCTGTTTCTGGTAACTCATTCTTTTGCTTTGTACTTCTAATGGTGTCTTCTTCGTAGACATCTCACCTACACCTTGCATCTTCAGGCTGCCTACATTTCTTAGGAGGGATTTGGAGGAACAAGTGAAGAAGTGTTCACTTTGCACAGTCTTTTTTATATTTGGGAGGTCCCGTAGACCAAAAAGGGGTATTGCATGATTTGTGTGTATTTGCATATAGTTTATGGTTTACATTATGCTGGAACATAGTAGGTGAGTATCATGAAACCAAGTATCTCTCAGTGTGCCTTGGTGGCTTCCAAAATCCCTTTTCTTTGTAGCTGATTTTTCTTCAGTTGTCTTTATTTGAAAGAACTTTTAGTTCACACCAAAACTTATGTAGCAGAAGTGTCTGACACTTTTAATTTTGTTTTTATCAAAGCTGAACTTATATCAACTGTATTCATATACGTGTGTAATATATGACTGTATTACATTCTTTTTAAGTCTTTCTGATACCATTTTAACTATTTTGGTACTTACAGTCATGGACTTGCAGGGGAAGGGAGGTTCTTGGTATGCATGTTCACCAGCCTGCCTACCTGGTTAACTTTCTGTGCACCACGAGGCACATTGAGCCAGTTGTGTTCCTTGTGGGATGATGGAATGCTTCTTATAAAGATATAAAGATAGCACATAGCACCTTGGATTTTAAGTAGTGGGGAATATAATTAAAATATACTTACTTTGGAAATAATTTTTAAAAAAAATATTTATTTATATAATATTATTTTATTCCATCTATACAGTTTTGACCTAGAATCCAAAGTATGATTTTTCAGCTGCGTCAGGACGTCTGATTCTTTCAGTCATTTTGCTGTTAGATAATGCTCAGCATTTCCATCTGCCAGACTTTGCTAGACTTATATACTATTTTTCTCCAATTTAATTTCTCTAAGAAGTACTTCTATATCTCACCAAAAAAACCCCACTACTTCTCTTCCTTTGAAGTTGTGATTTTGGCTTTTGGATTTTAAGCTTCATGCAGCAAATTGAGCTGCTACATCCCCTCTGGCCAAAACTGACTTCTGCAGCTGCGATCTTTGCTTTTCTCTGGTACTGAGCCATCCTGCAAAAGGTGTACTCTGTGCTAACTGTCTGTCTTTAGTCTCAGTCTCAGCTGGTACCCTGATGCTTAGGCAGACATACTAGATCTGTCCTCCCTGTCATTTGTGGTGAGGTCAGGCAGAGTTTGGATGACTTACTGAGTGTTTCACAAAAGCACATCACTGACCTGCTGGGATACCTCATCCCACCTGAATAACCAAACTGCCATTAAATAAAAGATGTTAAAAACACAGAGTCATGCTGTAGGGTTCTCAGCATTTAGAAGACCATTGCAATAATGCTCTGGCGCAGATTAAGTGTTCTTTTTTCTTATAAACATAATTTAACACCTTATTGGACAGAGACAAATGCAACAGAGTCCATGGAGAATACCAGTATTTCTCTTACCTTATTAGTCAATACCCGCAATCTGCCAGATTTGAGGTTTCAATTTCTTTCACCATAATTTGGTGTATATTTTATTTTACCTTATTATTAGTAATGGATTAAAAAGTAATGAAGAGAACAGTTTATTGTAAAATTACTGGTTGTTTTTACAACCTAGTATCTTGTTGGGTTTTTCAAAGCTGTTATTTGGGAGGGGCTTTTTCCAGTCTTCCGCGTTGTTTCTAGCACTTGAGAACCCTGCACAGGTTCTGTCCTGGGTGCATTACATGCATCACATTGGTTTAGTAACAAAACCCTCTCAAACAAAACTTGAGCTCTTGGTTTTGTATGCTGGGATCATTAGCGTTTAATGAACCTCACAAGGTTCACGTCTGAAGCCACAGAGGAGGTGGGATATTGTCATAACTCTGGTGGCCTGCATTGAGGTTCTTACACATTAGCAACAGGCCTTGGAGGTGGTAGACAGAAGATTTATTTCGTTGTAGCTGTCAGTGGCAAGCTCTTATGGTAGCAGGAGGACAGCAGTTTGAGGTACCTTCCATAAGGGAGGGTTAACATGGATTTAATTATTTTGCATTGCACTCAGAGGGATTTTCATCTACATGGTTATCATGTAGGAGTAGTCTCTTGCTGACTAATTTCTGGTTCCCTAAATAAGTCCTCAGTTAATTAAGCATTTTTGAAAGGCAAAACTACAACCTTTACATTGTTTTTACTACTCTGTAGAAGGATTTTTATCCTCATCTGTTTTAGCAGGAATCAGTATAAGCTGTAAGACAATTAAAGTTTTGGTAGAACAAAGAAGAAGCTTGAGTATGAAGAACCACTCTTGTATCTAAAACGCATTTTATGTACATGTGAGGGAACCCATTTTGTGCATCTGGTTTTCAAGCACCTACCCTGGAAAAAGCTCGAAAGAGTCTGCTGGGTTAATAAAAGACAAGTTCTTTCCTAAACAGAGACATGATGGCTTTTCCATGAATTTGCCTCTTCTTAACTAGAAGTCATAACATTAAGACACAACAATTACTGTTTGTATTTTTACTGTGCCTTTTTTATTGAGCTACATTATGACATTTATCAGAAATAAAATTAAGCTTAGGGCATGGAAGATGGAGTATGTTCACTATTAGAAGCTTGAATTTAAGGCACATTTTGACAGTGACCCTTTTTGGCAAGTCAGGCTCTTAACCTAAAGGTAAGTAAAGTAGGATTAATTTAGTACTGCTTTTATGAGGCCTGCCTGATCAGATAAAATAATTTTTAAAACTTTAAGCAATGTCTTGTACCTTTCAGGGTAAATAGGCAATAACATATATGATATATTCAAGTTGCTTTTAATTCAAAGAACTGTCAGACAGTTTTCAGTTAACTGTCATAAGATTACCAGTTCTCTGCATCGTATTCTGTGACAATCACCTACTGTTGATGTTCTGTATGGTACCAAAACCATTTAGACATTTGGGTTAAATTGTTATTTGGGAAGTTAAGTAGAATGTTAAAGGCTCTGTACTGTCCAGTGTTGCAGTTGCAATTTAAAGCTTGACTGCTTTTTTCTCCTCCAGTATTTCCTGCACTGTTCTCCTTTTCTATGGTAGTTCTGTGCTTCTTGCAATAGGAGTGGTGCTTATGCTTCTAGAGATTTTTGAATTCTTAAGAGGCAAGATTTTCCTTTTCTTCGGAAAATAAAAGTGTAAGGAATCCGTTTTATGTTTGCGCAGTCCTTCTGCCAACACTTTATGTGAATTGGTCCTGACCCAGGAGGGTTACCTGCGTGGCCCGTGTGTGGCTCTTAGGCTCAGCTTTCACACCTGAAGGTGGATGGACTCCTGTGCTCAAGCTGCAAGAATGCCTTCATGCAGCCACCTTCGGTCTGGGGCTGATGCAGTTGGTCGTGAGCAATGAACATGTTTGGATAATTCTTTACCTTCCGGCATGCACTTTTATTGGTTTTACTCCTGAATAATCTGTGAAAATATTTCTTGCCTTCAAGACTAAAATGGTTGATAGCATCCTCTTGAACACTTTACTGCAAGGGATTGAAAGCTAAAACTTTATCTGGTTATAGACAATACTGTGTTTGTGGTTATTTCATTTACCAGTACAATAGAAAAGGCTTTTAAAAACTGTAATTTCATGCTATTTTCCATTTATTTTATTTGCAAGAAAAAGGTGCTCTTTTATTAAGATTTTTTTTTTTTTTAAGAATCTTAGAGTGTTTAATCAGTAACAGTAAGGTTAAAATTAAATTTTGCAGGATTGAAGTTTTACCAGCTTGGCTGTTTTCATGTCCAACCGTATGTTTATTTTCCCACACCCCTTGTATCTAACTAACTCCCTCAACCAAGACACTGGTTTTATTCACCATTGTTTTTTTAAGGGGTAAAACACAGCCATAAGTTGCATATACTTTGTACCAGTTGTCTGTCCTGCCATTTTCCACTGAATGTTAACATTATCATTTATGTTTTTCTTGACCTAGTACTAGCTTTTTGTTAGTAATATTAAAGAAAGATTTGCAAGGGTTGCTTTGAATTATTTTCTGTTTTTCATTGAGTTTGATCTACAGAGGGTTGATTAAGAACAATAGTCATGCCCAAGAAAAGAAGCCTTTCAGTATTGATGGGTATTCTTGAAACCATAATTATAAAAAACTATTTTAGAAGATGGGCTTCTAAAAAACTTGGGTGTGTACATTTTTTTTTACTTAGGGATTCATAAAAATAGCTAAGGTGGTATGTGTAAATATATTCCAGCAAAGTTTTGTAAGATTAGTTTGCTGTCTTCCTCTTGTTGTTTATTCACAGCTCTTATTCTAGGCAAGAGTCACAGCCTTGCCAGTTTCCTTAGACAATGAACACTAGCTGACTTAAAAATATTTAAATGTCAGGATTTTATAGAGATATTGGGTATGTTCTCTTCATTCATTATACTAGAATGGAGTACCCATTAAAATCATGCTAAGATAACTGAAATGCTTACTGTATTGGCTTTATAGCCTGTCATACACAGATTACACCCATTTTAATCGGTTATCTGGAGTATGTCCAGCTTCCACTAAATGGTGTCTGTTTTACTTTTAGAAGAAATGTGCAGCTGTTTGTAGCCAAAATACAGTTACTGTGAGTGACAGCAATTCCAGCTGTGTGCTGCACGCTTCAGCTGCTGGAGTAACTGAACTCAGAGATGCCCCTGCTCACTTCCCTGCATTGACACACACCATATAGAGTGGTTTTTCTGTACCTCTTATAGTTCTGTGTCACTGCACAGGATAAATAGCACTTTCCCTCCTGTGCTTGAGCAAATCTGGACACAAAGCTATGCCCCATATTTTAGTTTCCCTCACAAAAGTGAAATGTTTGTCTCGAGCTTCACTTTCCTGTCTGAAGCAGGTCAAGAAGTTGCATCTGGAAAATAGGAACCTCAGAGGACTCAAGTCAGCTCTAAAGGTCCAGGAGTTTGCCAGCTTCCACAACCATCTCCGCTGCTGGCATGAGGCAGGAACAGCATTGAGCTCACATTTAATGCCATGTCTGTCTTTGTATCCAAAAACAGAGGTCCAAGGACATGGTGCCCTACCTGCCACTCTGCCCAAATGCGGTGTGCAGGGACTATTAAGGGCGTGCACAGGGAGATGTTTGGTCAATCCCAGAACAGTAAAGCAAGGTGTTCCTGTGGGGAAAAAGTAGACCAAAACGCTTTAAAAAAACCCCAATCCCAAAATGCACATGCATGAGTGCATCCTCCCAGTTTCCCGCAGCACTGGGTGCTACACTTTGCATTTTGTTCTCCAGAATTTCAAATCCAGCACAGATTTGTGTATAGAAAACATCTGTAATAAATTTGAATTTATGCAGTAAATTTGAGCGCAAGGAGTAGCATTGTGTTAAATCTTCAGGTGAGCAAAACTCATTGTAGTTTCTCTGCTCATTTAATTTTTCCACAGTATGCAGGGTAGAGTGAAAACCAGCTGTAATAGAGACTGCCCTTGGGGTTGATGAAGTTAATTTTGCTATTGTTATCAAGGGGGTAATATCTTTGTGCCTGATGTCATAGCAAATGTTGAAGTTGAAAAATGTCCAAAAATAGTGTTGAATTGAGTCACTTTAAATGTATTTATCTTGAATCCCCACTTTGTGGCATTACTACTGTAGTCTCATCCCAAGCTAGCATTATTCATTAATACCGGCTTATCCCCATGATCCATCTTTCTCTTTGTCTGTTCGTTTGGATATACTTTGTGTGCACATTTGTAACCTTCTGTTTCTTGCTGCATTAATACCATATTTTAAATCGCACTTAGAGCTGGTGTGTTTGAACCAGTTATGCTGTCAGACCTGGGAACGCCTGTTCTTGGCTTGTGTCAGAGTCTGTTACCCCACGTACCATATTAGGAAGGCTAAATTCCTCTGGAAATACAGACTGTCTCATTTTTGGAGCATTGGTGTGATTAACTGTAATGTAATACACTTGGTATGAATGCTTAATGGATAAACATTCTTTTACTTACTCTAGGCAGTTTTACGTCTTACTGCGATGCAATTCATTGTACTAAACAGTGCAAATGTGAAACTATCATTAGAAAAAATGCAGTCAGCCAAAATGAATTCTGCCTGCAGGTGCAATTAAGGAATTGGTTAAGTCTACGATATGAAGTAATGGAGTAGTGGTCTGGCACTGAGAACATGGCATTGCACTTCCCGTTTGAAAGATGTTTACAAAATACAGCAAACCTTTTGCTGTATTACAGAAGCTTTTCTGTTAATCCTCTTACACTCTGCCTGTTTGTCCATTTTTATATACAAGCAATGGCATTAACAGGCTGTACAGCTGCAACACTCCTACCAAATTAATGCAACACCCCACTAATGGGTCTCTTTTATATCACTGCATGGTGATGTTAATGTGAATGTAACAATAGGCTACTAAAGGCTTTAGATTCCAGAGAATCATTAGCCTTTTTGTTACTGTAGAAGAGTACCTTCTCCTACAAGAAACTAAATAGATACCCTCTGTAACATGTGCCATCTGAAACTGTGGAAATATGTTTACCCTCTACAGAAGACTCTTTTGAAGGGCTGTCTAAAATTGAATGTCATAATTAGCTATTCTTCAACTCATAAGTCATGTACTTATGTAATGAATAGTTTATGTGCAAAGAAGAGTTTATTACGTCTCCAGTGTTTTTCTTAATAGAATATAATAGAATTTCCCACACTCGTCTTAAGACTGTAAGCACTATGTTTAGTAATCTCATCTCAGTTAAGGAATTAATTAAGTAAGAACTTCTCATTAAAAAAAAAACCCAAGCTCTCTTAATTTGAAATTCTTCTAAGAACTTAATTATTGTGAAAAGTGATGGTGGGACACCTTTAGAGATTCTTAAGGGCTCCTGTTGTGGTCTGGTGTGGAAGTACGTTTGCTTTTTATCCCTTGGTCTGAGGCATGTCTTCTGGTTTCTGTCACTGGAGATCCTTCTCCCTCACCCACGCAGCCTTTGCTGTGTCTGCAGGAGTATTAGTAAGGTGGACAATTAGTACCAAATGCTGTAGCTGCTAGGAATGAGACGAGGTATATGAGAGAGAGTCATAAAACACCTTTGGGAAAGTTGCAATTTTGCACCCTTGAAAAGCCCAATAGGATTTGTATTGGTGATGTAATATTGAGAAAATCAGACACCAAGGCAGACTGTTTCCACCTAACTCTTTTCTTCCACCTCTGCTTTCTTCTCTGCTTTAAGTAAAGAGATAGATAGCAATGTGTACTATTCATAGTGCATTTTACAGATTTTTTAATATATAAATTTATACAAGAGAATTGTATTCATTTTTATTCCATTTATAAAATATTATAATTTCACAATAAAACTCAGGTTGGATTAATTACCTCTGTATAGTTTACTCAGCAAATGTTCTAAATTAATGCATGTGATTACTTTTCTGTGTCCTCCTTTTCCTTTGAATTATTTTCTTAACAGTTGTAGCATCTGTAAGTGAATAAAAGGAATTGCTTATGAAATTTTTTTTGTGGAGTCATTTTTAGTGAATATGCAGGTTACACAATTTATCCCTGCTAAGATTTATTTTAAATAGAATGTTTTATGCATAGCCAATATTTTGTTTCAAGTGTTTGCCTCTGAGAACATGTGTGCCATTTTTACTCTGCATTTAGACCTCCTGACTTGTAGGCTGAGGGAGAGTGAGATTGCTGGGAGAAGAAACACTGATTTGTTGATTCATGGTGACTTTGCTACTGTATGGCAGTCTGTACTAATTGGTACCAGAAGCAGCATTTACTCTTGGCTAGCTCATGTGTCACACTTAAAGGCAGAAGAAAAATAGCACCATCAGTTAGGATGTAGATTGGCAGCAGTGCAAGGATTTGGAAGAAATACTGCAGCAGATTCAGGAATAAATGTCTAGAGACAGAAACTGGAACTTTGCTTTGTGCTCTCCTATCTGTTTAAATTTATTTGGACACCAAGGTCCAGATTTGAGCCTGTACTGTATTAGAATTAATTTGTCAAACTCTGCTCACTTCAAACATTCTCCTTTGCTGGTATTTCAGTGTTCAAAGATACAATGAATTCTTGACCATGCTAGTTTGTTACCTTGGCAATAGAGGGAATTGCCAAAAGAATGATAAAATTAATCTGCTGTCATATTGGAAATTCATGTTCTTCTAAAATATTCTTGTTCATATTTTTATAAATTTTTTGTGTGACATGGCTATTGGAGTGCTCTTGTTGCAACTGCTTCTTTGTTCTGCTGGAGGCACTCTCAAGGTGTACGCAAATGTTTTTACTTTTCCCTGAAGCAGGAAAAATCAGCTAAAGACATTCAGGTTTGTAGGTCAGTACCACACTGCTGTAAATAGTAAGGTGTTAAATTGCTGTACCCACATCTCTAATCTCTCCAGGATCTGTGAAAGTCTGGCGGGAGGGACTTTTGGAGGAACCCTGAGCTTTATGGGAATGCAGGATGATGGAGCTTGTCTCTTGGCTCTTCTCCCTGCAATTGTCAAAGTACTGCAGTGAAAAACACAAAGCTTTTTTTCTTCATGCTTTTTATTCTCTCTATCTAAATTGTAGATAACTGACCGAAAGTTGACGGTAGCTGTTGCAAAGTACATTTTTGTCATTAACTTACAGTAATGCAAAGTAGAGTTAAGGCAAGGTCAGGCAAAGGGATGAATTACATATCAAGTGTACCTGTGAAGTACACAACATGTAAAAAGTCTTGGGGTTCTCATATGATCAGTAAGACTCTGGGAAGCCACCTCACTAGTCATTTATACCTCCCATTACACTGTTGCATCCAAGCTGCTGCTTTAGAAAAACCAACCCACTACCAGAGAAGATTTAGACTCAGGTCTGCAAAAAAGAGAATTCAGTGAAAGTCGTTTCACCTGTACCATTAACACAAAACAAGACAGTATTACGATTTCCCATTTGTATTAATGGTTATGACAAAAAAAAAATGTGGGAAGAAAGAAAAATCCTCATGGAATTGTAACTTGTCCCTGTATAAAAAAAAAAGGTAGGAATATTCAGATAAGTCTGTTCATGTAGCTTTGTCAACTCCAGGTTTCTGTGCACCTGACTATTTTACTCGCTTACTGAAAAACACACAGCAACCTGAATAGAGGTACAAGTTCCACGTGAGCTGTGGTTTTACTCCTCAGTAACAGGGCTTTCTTTTACTTGCTAATTACTCTGCCCTGTTTTAACTAAGAGTAACAGCTGAAGTTATCACGTGGGGCACCCATCTCATTTACAGCTACAGTGATTTTATGTTTTTCTGCTATGTAGACAAGTAGCAATGTAAATTGTAATAAAACTAGTACATCAATAATAAAACAAGTACTGAATAAATAATAAGTGAATATAAACAATAATTTTCACTGATTCTAGGAAACTACTTAATGAAAACAGGTGTTTTAAAAACAGTGACACCAAAAGTGAGCCAAGTAGCAGGAACAGGGCAGATGATTCATGTGTAGTACTACCTAGGCAATTTTGGTTCTGTGTTTTGGCCCAAAACTGCAGTGTATAAAATTTAACATACTAGTTTCGGTGAAAGAAGCCTAACAGAGGAGTCTGCCTGGTTCTTAACTACTTATACCATGAAGCAAACCCACCCTCATGTCACAGGCCTAGTGAATGCATGTGGTTACCCCATGCATTTTAATGCTTGTGTCCCACCAGGAAATGCCACTGTGGCACGGTTTGAGTTTAGGAGGACATGCTGTAGTGCATAGAGATGTATGGAGCCAAACTGAGATGTTTTGGCACTGCTGCAGGACAGTGGCACTGTGATTTTCTACTAGAAATGGTCTTCATGATGTTCCAACAGGTAGAAAACTAGATAACTTGTGCCGGTTGTCTAAAACAAGAAATACTATAGAAATAATATTTTCCAGTTTGCCTCAACAAATTGAACAGTTTGTCTGTGTGTCACAGCAGCTGCTCCTGGCTTGTCACATTTCTGAAGAGGTCTCTCTGGAATGGAAAAGTCTAGGGCCCAGATACTTCTAGGATTGTAGAAGCATGAATCTGCTGTGCAGGTCTCTTTGCCAGAGTTTCAGGACACTTAAAACAGATCTTTCTCCTACAGAGCTTTCTGAGGGAAACCCCAGGTACTGATTTGATGTTAGACATTGTTTCTTTCAATATTGCTGATGTCTAATTCCCATCTGTGTCTCGTTCCTGCAATTGCTTCTTGGGAAGATTTAACTCCTGGATGCTTCCGTGCTGAAGCGCTAGTGACGGCTGATGCCCACGCAGGCTTTAGGGGAGCATGAAGCCAGGAAAGCTGGAGGAAGCCTCCTCTCTGACTCACTGCCTTTGACTGTGACAAAGCAACCACTTTGCAGAGAAAAAACTTTTTAAAAAAATAGTCACCAATTTCAGACATTGCCAGAGCTTCCTCTCTTCCCTGAAGCTATGCTGTAGAAAGATTTTAAAGCAGAAGGTAATGATCAAATTGTGATTTCTTTTCCTCATTTAGCTTCTTTAGCACAGCCAGAGAGGTTATCCCCAGTGCTCCTTAATAGATAATCTAAATCTACTCCCTTGCAGTTTGAATCTATTCCCCCTTGTCCTCTCACTACACGCTCTTGTAAATAGTCTCTCTCCATCTTTCTTGTAGGCTCTCTTCAGGTGTTGGAGGCCGCAATTAGGTCACCCCTAAGCCTTTTCTATTCCAGGCTGAAGAACCGCAGTTTTCTCAGTCTTATATCAGATAAGACAAGTTTTATGTTGCACAGTTTATGGGATACAACACTAATATTGTGGTTTGTGTAGCACCAAGCTGGTTAGCCCATGTGATTCTTTAGAGTTATCTCCATTTTGACGTGCTTAAAAAAAATTTAAAAAACCCTTGTCACTACCTACTGGTTACTGTTAGCTAAATTCCATAAATTATTGGTAGTTAAGAGCTATGGGAGAATGCCCCAAACTTATGCAACTTGGCCTTTTTTCAAGAATAATCAGTTTTCATCCTTCTGATCGTACTTAGATGAAGTACTAAAACAAAAATGTAGAGTTTTTTCTGAATTAGTCAGCAACATATTTTTGTAGTTAGTGACATGTCTTCTCTAGCTTGTGTTCTGCCGGAGAGAAGCAAATGCAGTGTGTGCGTATATATGATTTCCCTGGGGATGCCACCCAGGGTGCCTAACAATTATACCTGCTTCTTTGATAGTTTGTTACTATATTGGTGCTGGATGAATCACTGATGACCCCTTTTTATGTCACTTTAGAGAACACAGAAGTATGTTGTGTTAACAGCAGTTCTTCAGGGTTTGTTTCAACATGTCACCACTGTTTGCTTCTTGTTTCCACGAGTGCTGTTGTAAATCCTAGAAAATGTCACAAGTGACTTCTATGGAAACTTTTTTGTTTCTAAATACTTGTAGTGGTAAAATCAGACATTAAGATATTATACTGGGTTTTCATGAAAAAGAGCTTGCTTTAAGTAATGGCTTACCATGTGACTCTTGTGGATGGTCCTGTACAGGGCCCAGAGTTGGACTCTATGATCCTTGTGGGTCCCTTCCAACTCAGCATATTCTGTGATTGTGACTTTAGTGTACTGGGTACTTGGCCAGAGTAGCAGTAAAACCAAATCTGTCAAATGACAGGGAATGGGAGAATTCCCATGAGTCTGAAATCCCACGCACACTCTGGAAAACACAACAGCAACAGACATGGTGAAATAGTTCTACTTAAATCAAGTTAACCTTACTTTGAGGAAGAAGTTACAAATGTTTATCTAATTTTTAGCACAGTAAAATCTTGAGTGACAGTTCTCATGACTGTACTGAGCAAGCAGTTCATTACTCTGGTGAATAGACTTTCTCAAAGAAAGAAAATTTCCAAGCACAAATTTTCTTTTCTTCACTTTAACATCCAGAGATTCATTTAATAGAATCATGCAACCGTGAAATATGGTTGTACAAAATGAGATAAATGGCATACAAGAATATCTTTCTTCTTCTTCCCCTAGTCAGGGAGAGACAACTGCCTTGTTGAAGGCAGTGGGCAAAATTATATGACCACTGCACAAAAGACAGTGAGTTGATGCCAGGTAGGAAACACAGACCTTTGTGCAATCAGTGATCTACAATCTCAGAGTGAATGCTTAGGTGAGGTACTAGATAATAGTGGCATGATGTATTTGGAGACATAATGATAACTTTTTATCACCAACAGTATCTTTAGTTCCCTTTCAGTGGGATCATCAAAATATTCCAAAACAGTGAGCACAATCCAGGAAGCCATCTCTTCTGTCTAACTGGATTCAAGAAAGATCATACCAAACCCTAATTCAGGATATGATTTGGTGCTTTCAAAGAAAATTATCCTGAAGCATATCCAGTCATTTTGCAATAAATCTAAAGCTGCTTCCACAATATTCTAATGCCAGTCATTGGACACAAGGAAAAGAATGGTGCCAGTTAACATGATGAAAAGAAATCCAGAAGTAAATATACTCATTTTGTGACATAATTTTCCTCCAAACCTCTCTCTCAGCTGTTCTTTGTCTCCAGCAAGCAGTATCTCCTTTTACCTTGATGCAATTAATCTCTGTTCACATTTGAGGCGTGGGTCTCTCTCATCATGTTAAAAAATGAGATGATCCAAGCTAAATTCACAGCTGTTGATTTTAGCCTGTACTTGCTTGCATGACTGCTGCATTTCAAACCTAAGGATTTGTGGTCAAACCTTAGCTCAGTAATGTTTCTGTTGGGTCTCACTCTGTTGATTGATGCTGATTTTGGTTGATGTCAGCATGAATAAGATTGGGCTTGAACGTGGAACCCTTAGTGGGTAGAGTGGGTACAAACTGCTGCCTGTGACAGCAAACCACGGAGAAGGGAAGCTGCCAGGGAGGTTGTACCACTTTTCATTGCTCTTGAGTGGACTCTTCCAGCTGGTTTTATCTATTCTTTAGTCAGGCTAGAAGTGGTGGCCTTGAATTGTATCTCTCCTTATGACTTGTTTCTGTATCAGTGTCTTTTCTCCAGTCTTACAGATATTAAAGCAGCATAAAAAGTTCAGCTGCGCTGGACAGCATTTAGTATGTGTCCTACTTTATTTAGGCTTTGCATGTATTTATGAGAGCTTTCTAGGAGCATAATTTAGTTAAAGCGGCCTTTTTCTTGCATCATAATGACTAGAAATTGGTGTGAGATAAATTTGTGAATTCTTGTAACACATTTGTCATCTCAGTGTTCTTAGAAGAGGAAATTAATTAAGTGTTTCACACTGATGTGAAATACAAGAGTTAAAATTCCCATTGAGTGACTACTGTCTTTTCTGTTTCAACAACTACTTTATGTAAAGCTGAGAGGGCTTTTCAGTAGCTTTGTGGTAGCCATAACATAGTTAATAGACTTACAATAGTATTTTAAAATATTTTTGTATTACAACTTTAATATATTTACTATTTAAAAGACATGAATGTGTACTAACAGCTTTTCAGGCGGGTGAAACCTCACATGGCAATGACCCAGTTCCTGTCACTGTGCTGGGCAGCCAGTTGCCATGTGTGCTCCATCCTGGGACATCATGACAGAGCCTCCAAGCAGGGCTGTAAAAGAACAGGCTTCTGGAGAACTCTGGAATATTCGTGTAGCTATGTAGCAGGGTGCAGAAGAGGAACAGTGATAAAGGAAAACATGGCTGTGCAATGGTGTCTTCTGTAGGTTGTGAAGAGGAAATGTGGAAGATTGTTTTCCTTTATTTGAAGTGGTGAATATGATATATCCATGGGACTGAAGCTCAGTAAAATTATTACCACTAATAATACATATTTTTTCCTTACTGCCAAGTGCAGACAGTTAAATGAATTAGGCTGGCAAACTGATCTCTAAAATATGAAAATATGCTTTTCCTGACTAATGTTTCTGAAGGTCTGACTAATCACTGATTAAAGGCCATGTTGAAAGTATGATAGTAAGTAGCATAAATAATATAATCAGATTAATGCAGTCACTGTTAAATTACTGCTTTAGAGATGAAATGAACCTATAAACCTGGTTAGTTTAAAAAAACTGCCCATGGCTGTGTATATTGCTGTTCTAAAAATGTTAATACATAATATGGAACATAATCTCTAGTGATATCCATAGGTGATGTAAATGTAGATTAGTAATCTTTAGGTCTGTCTTTGTTTGGATGAATGTGAACTGAAACTTCATAAGGCCTAAAGACTAATACAGAAACACTATTACATTAATCTATTATACAGATTATAATTTCAATGTATTTTACTCTGTTAATGCTTATTAATAGCATTTTTAAATGAGTTAAATTATGTATTTTAAATATTTATATACACAGACCAACGCAGACATTAAAGATCATCTTTTGAATTTATTATCAAGAATGATAGAAGTTTACACTCAGTTGACTTTTGCAACCATATTTGTGCTTCCTTGAATGAAAAAGCACAAATTTAAAAACCTGAAATTTGAATGAACAGGAGAAATTTGTCTTTTAAAAGCCTTTTCAAACTTTGCAACCTCACAGGACAAGAGCAGTAGCTAATTTAACAATTCGGAAGTCATTTTGCAGTAGGTGAATGATTTTTGATCTGTTTCCACAGGTTTTCAGTACATATTCTAATGAAGACTATGACAGGAGAAATGATGAAGTTGACCCAGTGGCTGCATCAGCTGAATATGAACTTGAGAAGCGTGTGGAAAAGCTGGAGCTCTTCCCAGTTGAACTAGAAAAAGGTATGGTGTCTGTGTGCCATTTCCACTTCCTGTGACACTGACCTACAAGTCTGAGGAAGTCTGCACATGCCTACAGAGCCTATCTTGGATTTCCACAAATTTGTTGTAGTCACCTTGGCTTTTTGGATTTCAGGAATTGTTCAGTGAGGAATTAAAGAAGCAGCTCAGAGACGGGCAGTTTTTACCTTCTTAAGAGGATTGTTTTGTGACACTCTATTAACATGATTTTACACACTGATGATTTGATGTGATATGTGAATTCCTCACTGGAGGAGTAAAAATCTTGACTCTTGTTCTAAGCTCCTCATGAGGCTGTAGATGATACTTTTTGTGCGTAATTAAAATGGTAGTTAAATAGGTTTTTTAAAAGGAAGCAAAGTAATATTAGTGTTACTGACACAGAAAGCCAAGAGGAACCAAAGCATAAATGTTTACCTACCAAATAACTGTACACATCAAATGTATGAAGTTTCTGCTTTCTCTTGCCTTTTTCACAGATGAAGATGGACTTGGCATAAGCATTATTGGAATGGGAGTTGGAGCTGATGCAGGCCTTGAAAAACTGGGAATATTTGTCAAAACAGTAACAGAAGGTGGGACAGCAGAAAGAGACGGCAGGTAAACTAGACTTTGTATTTGGAGATTTTCTCAGCAATAGTTACTATAAATTACGATTTTCTTAGGAAATAGTTGTTTGCTTAATGTATGTCACGGTAATCCAAGCTGTAAAGTTTGGAGTCTTCGTCGGTAGGGTCCAAATACCTGATGTGGTTATGAGAAGACACTAAATTGGTACCATGCGTTTAAACTGTTTAAGAAGAACAAATTTGCCAAAGATATGTGTTTGGGACTACTGAGAAACTAGATGCTTTAACATGAGTAAAGCTGGTGATTCCAAACTCTGTGTCACTTTTGAAGGTAGTTTAGATTCTAAAGGTGTTGAGCTCCCACCTCTTCTATTAGCTTCAAGCCAGCTTTAGATAGGCAATACTTAAGAAAAAGAATTCTGTTCAACATGTGATTATTTGATCTCTCTACATTTGATGTCCTTACAAAGAGATCTTGACAGGCTGAATTGATGGGCTGAGAACGACTGCATGAGGTTCAATAAGGCAAAGAGCCAGGCTCTGCACTTGGGTCACAACAAGCCCAGGCAGCATTACAGGCTGGGGGAAGAGCAGCTTGAGAGCTGCTCAACAGAAAAGGACATGGGGTGCTGGTTGATAGGCAGCTGGATATCAGCCAATGTGCGCCCAGGTAGCCAAGAAAGCCAAAGGCATCCTGGCCTGTATTAGCAATAGTGTGGCCAGCAGGACCGGGGCAGTGATTGTCTCCCTGTACTTGGCTCTGGTGAGGCCACCCCTCGAATCCTGTGTCCATTTCTGGGCCTTTCCCGACAAGAAAGACACTGAGGTGCTGGAGTGTCACCAGAGAAGGGGAACAAAGCTGGTGAAGGGTCGGGAGCACAAGTCTTAAAAGGAGCAGCTGAGGGAGCTGGGGGTGTTTAACCTGGAGAAAAGGAGCCTATGGGGAGACCTTATCACTCTCTAGAAGCGCCTGAAAGGAAGTTGTAGCCAGGTGGGGGTCAGTCTCTTCTGACATGTCTCAAGTGAAAGGATGAGAGGAAGTGGACCTAAGTTGTGTCAGGTGAGGTTCAGATTAAATATTAGAACTTTTTTTCAATGAAAGAGTGAAAGGCATTGGAATAAGTTGCCCAGAAAGGTGGTGGAGGCACTGTGTTTGGAAGTGTTGAAGAGGCAACACATCTGGATGTGGCACTTGGGATGTGGTTTAGGAGTGACTGAGCTGCTTAGTTGATGGCTGAACTGGATGATCTTGGAAGATCTTTTCAAATCTTGATTATTCTGTGATTAGGTAAATAATTAGTGTGTCTGAATGTTTAAACTTTTACTAAATACACTCCTTTCAAGTTTACTAACACAGACTGTTACTTTATATTTTTTATTTTGGATAGTCTTTTGTTCCGGAGTTCAGTTTTCACACCTACAGCACTGAAAGGACATTAATTAATTGGAATAGGAAGCTGTACCATAAATCTTGCCTGGTAAAGAAGTGAATTGGTGTGTGTAGTCTTGTATGACGCTCATATAAAACCTGCTTGCTTCTAGAATTGCTTATTTCATATGTGGAGGCTAAAGAATTCCTTTTGAACATAAAATATTTCCTATCATATGGGGCACAGTTATCTATATATTATACAACACCTGCCACAACCAAGCCAACCTCTTCTCATTAGGAGATAGAAAAATACTTTATTATGTAATCATTTAATAATGAAAAATATTCTTAAATATCTCCCAATTTGTACAATTTGCCATTTTGTCCCAGTGCATAACTTTGTAAATTTTCATGGCAATAAAATATTACTACTCTGGTATGTAAGCAATTAAATCAACTTAAATGCATTCTCCTTTTCTGATTTTAACCATTAATGTGTTGTTGTATAAGTTCTAAATGATACGAAAATACTGTTTATAGATAGGAGTAGGAATAAACTCTTAAGACATTGATGCTGTCTTCTAAGAAGTATATTGCAGTAACACGTTCCTTGTTGATGAACAACTCTAACTTTTCAGCCAGGCAAAAAGTTGTTCTGCTGTGGAAACCCCATGAGAATTTAAACAGAAGACTCTAGAAGGCAGGGGGTTGCAAAGTTTGGTAACACTGCTCTGAAACTACTGAAGTATAGATTGGGCTTGGAGGTATCTTTACAGATCTTGGCAATAAAATACCAAGTTGAAGGCCAAGTACTGATTTATCATAGGCTTAAAAATTACGAAGGAAAATGAAGAAGCTGACACCTCAAGATGTCATGACTTTATCCATTACTTTAAATTCAAGCTAATGTTTTTCTAAAGGGTGTGCTCGACCTCAGCCAGAAGGCATTAAGCTCACGACTGGTATTGTTTGTGAAATTCTCTGGTTGAAAATCAGTCACTCACTGCTGCTCTGTCATGATTTGTAATTTCTTTTCCTCTCATTATTCACATGTTTGAGTGGGCTACAGAAGTTAATGTTCCATCACAAGTCTCTTCTTTCATTTCCCTAGATGGCATCTGAAAGGAGCTTGTCAGCTGAGAAAAAATAATATCATTCTTTGACCGTTCTAATATTTGTGTTGGTTTTCAACTGGCAGAATATTCAGTCAGCTGAGAAATAGGACTCTGATTTTCTCTTTGAGAGCCTGACTGATCATTCACTTGGGAAAGGGATATATAATCCTCTCAGTCAGGACCTGACAGTTCCGCATAATAAAGTGCATCAACTATAAAGGGTCTTGTTTAACTTCATCTTTATGAAAAGCCTAGTTAATCATTAACACTGATAGCAAAACAAAGTCTTCTACCAGAAAATAAAACTATTTCAACAGTTGCATTGATATTCTGAATAATCGCAAAGCAATCTTCAAGCAGGTTCTTCTGAAGCTACAATTTAAAACATTATAGTATCTGTAGAATAGCTTGTATTTTTTATTGAAAGACCCATCAGATTATTATATAAAGTACTTGTCTCCCATGGAAATACAAAATCTGTGCAAGGAGGTTTCTCAGTGATTTAACACCACTGGCTTGATTCATGTTGCTGTAGACAAACAGGTAGCATTTAGTTGTCATATTTAAAGGTTTTATGTGCCAATATTTAACCTAGGAGGGTGCTTCAAGATGAATCCAAAGGCAAGCATGCTGATAAGTATTAGGAGAGGGTATTAATAGTGTGAAAAATATGAAATCAGTCATTAGACTGAATATGAAAAATAAAAGCTTTTCCTGGATCAATCAATCCATAGCTGCTTCTTTCAAATTATTGTGGTGATGAGTCATTCACTTTTTAAAGTATTTTGGTAACATTGGGAGCAGCAGTTTTGAAACATTACATAGTTCTTAACTTGAACTCTAGAAATTGTCTCTGCACAAATTAAATTTTGCAGTTCATGATACAGAGCAATCGTGCGAATAATTTGTTCAACTGTAGTTGGTTCGCTTCTGTAGTTGCTACTTCATTGTAATCTCCAGGCAGAGTGTAAAGTCATGAGCATTAGAAAATAAATGTCAGAAGAATTACCAATTTTATTAATGATAAAAGCAGTAAAATGTCTATAATTCAGGCTTTGGCAACCTGAGCCTAATTTTTCATTCATGCTTGAAATTAAATTTGAGGGACAGAGGAGGCCTGGAGCTCCTGTTGGAGTGGGTTCTAACGGGAAGACTGCCCTTTGTATGTTGATATGGATGTATGTTTATATATAATTAAAATATATGTATATAGAAAGAAAGGAGTTTTGGAGAACAGTGGCCATAAAAATAAGAGTCGGCAGTTAATTTAGGAGCTATACAGACAAGAAAGAAGGAGATACAAAATAAGCCTAAAGGATACATAGAATTAGACTGAATCAAGATAGAGCCGCTTATGAAGTTGCAGGCAACAGTTCTCTGACATGATGTTTCATCTCCTGAAATACTGTACCTATGTATCTGTATGAACACTGCTAGTCCACTGTGTGGTGATGTACAGTGTTGTTGCTGTCATCTCAAAGGAATCTGTTCTTTCACCATTTTCAGCCAAGAGGGTGACACTTTGCCGTTCAGTAGGCACCATCTTCTTAAAAGTTCTTTTCCAGGAACTCCTGTGGCCATCTGACTGCACCCTGTGTTTGCTAAAGTTAAAAAAAAAGTCAAAATTAAATAAACATTAATGTGATTGTTGTGTTTCTTAAACATTGCAGTGAAAATTGAAATAAAATTCCGAGATTAAAATGCCTCATATGATTTTCAAAATAGGAGTTTATAGGCTGCCTTTTTCAAGGGAGATCCTGCCTAGAACACAGTGACATTCTGTAGCGTGAGGCTGCCAAAGAATAAAAACTGTATTTCTTACTCATCACTGGAATCCAAAGAACAGAAGATGCTGCTTGAACACATGTAAAACTGCAAAGCATTTCCTCAGACTTGAAAGAGAAATTAGTGCTCCAAGTCAAAATGCTTCAGCATTCTGTTGAAGCCTCTGTTGTTTTTTGAAAAGAAGTCTTATCACTAATATATCCTAAGATGTTGAATACATTATTTGGGTATTTTCGTATAATTTAAATAGGATTTTTTCATAGCTGTTTCGTGGTTGCTTTGTGAACTGTGTTGTTTGGATCAATAAGAATCCATGTAAGTACTTGAAAATTGCTCCCTTTGAGTAGTTCTGGATGTGTTTGTTTGGTTTTTATTTTGAAACTATTAGAGATCGTGCATTTCTAAAGAATAGGTATAGCAGTCATCTTCCAGGTATTTGTAATCCAGATGAGTCCAGTGCCTGCTCTAGGGATTTTGTAGCAGTGCTTGCTTTAGATAAAAGCAGCATGGCTTTCATTCTCTTTTACCCTTTTTCTGCATTAAACACTGTATCAGCTGCAAATAGGTGTTCGGTTTCAGAAAGAGAGTCCTCATTAACGCAGTCCAAGGTCTTATGATTGTGTGCAGCAAGATCACACTTACACTGGGAATTCATCTTTTTGGAACAAGTTAGATGAAATATCTTAAGAGAGTATGTCACAATTGGGTCTGATACATAAGTTCTTTTCTCCACAGATGAGCAGGTTGTTTTAGTTAAATACTACATTTTTGTTCCATTAGCATGAAATGCCAGAGCTATGTCTAGTGCTGTTTTTCAAGATTGGCTTAGGAAAGAATGCTATAACAGCTGTTCAAATATCTCGTTTGATATAAGTCATATAACAAATTCAAGAGTTTGTGTTGCTGTATTTCTATACAAGGAAAGGGACTGGATAATTAATTGATAATATTAACTGTAATGGTAACTTTGAAGTTGGATTTATGAGATGTCTGTGTGCAAGGAATTATGCATTTTTCGTATTTACCTCAATCATTTTCTGACTGAGCTTTTGTTTAAAGTCAAACTAGAAAGATCTCTCTATGCTGAGTTTTGCTGAAAATTCACAAGAATTCATACAATCATTTATGCATTTGTGTTTTTCCCCTGAAAGGATCCAAGTGAATGACCAAATTGTGGAAGTTGATGGCATCAGTCTGGTTGGTGTTACACAAAATTTTGCTGCAACTGTACTTAGAAACACCAAAGAGAAAGTCAGGTGAGTATTTTAGACGCAAAAAAGAAATTGTAATTTAATACTTAAGATTACCTGGCTTCCTTAACAAGCCTTTCAGTTGGCCCAGGCAGAATCAGGGGGTTTTGGCCTCTGTGTCTTCTCTCCTTTGATCCCAAGTGAGGGATCAAATACGGTATTACAGTTTTGTTTTGGCTTAGATATTTAAAATATGACCACGAAGACAAGCTGAAATTGCAGATAGATGATGAATATGCCCTTGATCACGAGTCCAGATGTCCATGGGCTTCAAGCTGTTTGTGTTAGTTGGAATGATGAAGGTCACGGGTGTTGGTCAGATGGAAACTGCTGCCACTGATCACTTCCTTGCTCCTCCCATGGGGACCCTGGCCACGTCCGTGCTCCAGGGTTGGAGCAGGAGAAGATGAGCACTCTGGTGCCTCAGATGCCACCTCAGCACAGAGGAGAGGAGAGTATTGGATGCAGTAGTGATAACAGCTACCAGATTGAGGAAAGTAACATCCCAGTATTAATTATTTGAGCTCCCAGCACCATCTGTGGGTTTCTCTCTGCTCCTATACTGTGGTTCATTGAAAGGTGTCCCTGTAAAAATCCATAAAATAATGAACAGACTAGAAAATGTAACATATACTGCAAGTAAACTTCTGAACTAATGTAAGTGCAAGCTGTAAAATGTTGTTAATAAGAACATTGTTTCCCTAGAAATGAACTGGTTTGCCATTTAAAACCCTGTGCAGTCAACATAGTTTTTCAATAGCTTGTTAATTTCAGTAAAGATTCAACTCTACAAAATAAATCCAAAAATATCTTTGGCATATTGTAAAAGCAGCAGCCATTCTGTAGTCACCTTTTGGTTCTCTTTCAAAATCCTCTCTAGGGAATACAACTGAATTCTTTCATTAATGAGTTCAGAGCTGACTTTTTTCAAACCATGACTAAACTATGGGTGGGAATATATGCAGACCCCCTCAGCTGGTGGTGCTATATGTTGATGTGCACATTTCCATTATAATTCCATAGCTGATCCTGCATAACGTTGAGGAATAATGCTGGGATGTGGATTCTGCAAAGAATCTTGGGGGTGGTTGATCAATCTTTTATTTGAGAGAGGTTATTCAGGAAAAAAAAATTACTAGAAACTGTAGGGTAATTACAGGTGAGTGAGCATATTTTTGTGTAACATTTACAGTTGAAGTTACACCATTACTATTTCTGCAAAGACTCACACATGCTGTGAGTGTTCCTACTGACTTAACTATGAAAATGAGTTTATACTTTATTAGGTTTTCTGCAGTTGGGACCTTCAAACATAAAATCCTTTTGACAGAGAATAATGTGTTCCTATGTTTTGGTACACAAAGCAAATGTTATGTATATTCTGTGTTTGATGTTCTAGTTCAAAAGGAAAAAGGAAAAAAGAAAGCACTCACATAAAACATATGTATTGTATACATTTATAATCAGCTTAGTTTGTGTCATTATTACTGCATAAGTTATAGACTAGAATACTTGCTTGCATGGGAAAATAACGGAGGAAGGAAGAAACATAAAACTATTTTCACAGAGAACTCCTGCAGTCTTCTCTCAGGAAATAAATTACAATGAGACTGGTTGCAATCTAGACCCTTGTCACAAAATAGAGAACTGAAAAAAGTATTTCTTCATTGTTGTTGAGCTCACATTGTCAAGTGTACTGTGTATCCTGTGCACTGGGATCATTGGATTCTGACAGGTCTCATTTATCAGAGATATTTGAGTTTTTGCATTTTTCCTTTTAAGATTAAGGTACTGAGTTTTCATAGAAGAAATGACCCCGTGTGTTAGTGTCAAAACTAGACCAAAAAAATCATAATATAATATTCAGTTAATAATAAATTTTAAATACTGTATGAATTACAATATAAAATAACAATAGAATCTTAATAATGTGTACTTAAAGAGCATACCGTGTGGTTGGAAGTATCTTACTAATGTGAATTTCTAATTAGAGGAAAGAAATGAGTAGAATTCAGTGCAACTTCCTTAATTTTTTGTTTCATTCTAAACTTCATGGAAAAAGATGCTCGGAAAGACTACATTCTGCTTCATGCAAGCCAGCTGAGAAATGCATGATTTTTCCCCTGGTTTATGGTAGGCTGGGAGTGAGACTTGACAAGGTAGCCAAGCCTCGTGTGGCCCAGGCTCCTGCTTAGCTTCTGGTCCAGTTCTGGATAGTTTTGTTGCCTGATGCTCTACATCGGTTTTAGTTACACAAAATGAAAAATGGTTCCAAAAAGCTGTTTTTTGGAGATAGATATTTCAGGATGCTTGACGTTTTGGCTTCAATACAGATTGAAACATTTGCTTGTAAAGAAAGTGAGAGCTAATATTGATGAATTTAGATATGAAAGGAAATAAGGTATTTTTTAACTTCCTGACTGTTTTTCTTTTGATATGTGACAGAAGAGCCCTGCCTGCTGCTTGTTTTGTAGAGAGAACAATTGGTTTCTGACAGATCCTCTTTCCGGCTGTGTTAGAGCTAGGATGGA
Source organism: Cnemophilus loriae (assembly GCA_013397755.1). Classification (NCBI taxonomy): domain Eukaryota; kingdom Metazoa; phylum Chordata; class Aves; order Passeriformes; family Corvidae; genus Cnemophilus; species Cnemophilus loriae. Next base: position 1,173,839 of record VZTF01004531.1, on the reverse strand, counting down.
GAATCCCTCATCTCCACACTCTTTGGCAGACAGTGACAACCTCTGCACTTGAACTGCTCCAGAACATTACGGACAACATGAGAGGGTCTGCTGGGGCAAAATGCCTTTCTTGCCCCCAGCTGTCAGCTCCTGCCTGTTGGCAGTGCAGGGAGCAGTGCTCCTGGCCTTCGAGCGCACCATTCCCACGGCAGCTGCCATTAATGATCTGTGTCACTGCAGGAGGCAGGAGCAGTGGAAGACGTCGCTGCTTTATAAACCCCTCCTGCCATTGCTATAGGGGATGTCCCAGCTGAGCTGCCAGTGTGTAGGCAGTGTACAAGCACACCTCACCTGATCCAAGGCATGGCAGCTTCACAAATCCTTCCTTCACAGGAGGAATCACGTTCACACTTACTCTTGTATCTGCTGTTCAGTAGTGTCAGCTTGATGGGGTTTATAGAACTGCTTTAATAAGCATAGTTGTCTTTGTGCTCATAGCATACAAAATCTGTGCCTTTTTTCTGCCCGGTGTCCTGTACACGCAGAGATTTGTGTGCCTTTTACTGGCATTACTTCACCTTTATATCCCACAGCATTACGTATCTGAAGTCGTTTTGTCCTTAATCTAGTCAAAGTGCATGCTGATTTTTATAGCAGGGTTTATTATGTGAGATCAGTTGTAAAGAAAGGACATTCACGAATAGAATGACATTAAAGCCACTTCTTAATTCTTTGCAATAAATGCAGTCAATACCTCTTCCGAGAGCTTGCATAATACCAGTACCGAGTGATTTATTTTTCTCCTTTGAGCCTTCTGAACACTTTGAATGGTACTGACAGTGGAAGTCATTGACCTAGAATAGATTTTTGCAATTTTTCTACCAGAAAAAGTGTTCCCAGACTGTCTGTAGCTGGCACAGTAAAGAATTTGTGAAAATGAAGACATGGCTTTTACCTCTTGAACTGTTGTAGATGAGGCTGAAAGGAGGTGAAAGAAGAACAAACATAAGCATCTACGATAATTTTATCCATTGTTTGTAGTATTGGATTATCCAGCAGAGTCATCGTACCATAATGGAAGATCGTTGGCTCAACCAATTTGACTTCTCCACTCATAATAAATTAAATCATTCTTTCTTATAATTTTTTTCTAGAAAGATAATCAGTACCCACCAGATGTACTCTGGTAGCCTGTGAGGCAAAGGAAAGAGATGGAATTCTTTCATAATCCCAGCTGGCAATCAGCTTCTGTTTTTCAGGATGAGAATTAGTGTCCTCGTGACTCTAATCAGCCAAATACAACTATGAATGCTGTTTCAATTGATGTAAATATCAAATCTTCTTTATAATTTTGCATAACTATTTAGTTTACTAATGTCTCATATTAGTGGATTTCAGAATTTGATTATATACAGGAGGGATTTGAAATGTGTGTTGTTTTCAGTATTGTTGAGTGTTGCCCCTGCTCTAAGATTAATGGCTCAGAGGGCAGTGCCACACTAATACCACTAATTGTTCTGTGCGTCTTTTGACCCCATTTAGGATGTAATCCATCAGCTTGAAGTTTGTGAGTGGTGCCTGCAGACATAAAAGATAGGATAAGGAGACAGCTAGACAGTGGGAATCCTATACGGTCATGGAGTTTCTCTTGTGTTATTTTGCTTGCAGTCACCCCATGGACTGTGATGTTAGGTATTAGACCTGTTCTTTGAAGCTGCTTGGGTGGTGTTAAGCCTTTGTGACCCCACGTTCTTCCCCTGTTCATCATATTGAAAGGGTTCTGGGAGACCCTGCAGTCTCCGCCAGAGAAAGCTCATTCACAGAGTTGTATGCCTCCAGGGAATTTTATTTTTTTTGCTTGAACATACCCACAAGAGAAAAAATCTAGTTCTTTCACTGAGAAAACTTCATCCTTTTATTATACTTACTGAATACAAAGATCTGTGCTTACACAGCTCTGGGAACGGCAGGGTCCCAGGAAAGAAGGACATGGTTCTGGGAAGACTTATTGCATTGATGAGTAGAAAGGGTCTTGCATGAGAGAATCGTCAGAAAATCCCAGTCCTTCGTATGCTGGTTGTATGCTTTTAGCATTATTACTTTCCTCTGAAAGGTTTCTTTTAAGGATGTTAACCAAATTCAGTGTTTTACTGTAGAGGCAAATTTTAAATTCTGTGTCCTCCTTCCGTATCCTGTTGTATGAATGTGACTAAACATTTTCTCAGCTTTCCAAACTGTTGCTAGGCACTGAGCGGATGCTCTCGTGGTGCTTTCTGAGTCAGTTCTTGACTTTTTTTAGGGAACCACTCAGAACCCGAGCAAAACCTGTTTGGTTTATCATGACTTGTACCAGCATGAACGTTATTAATTATATTAATTCTAACCTGCCAATGAGTTTACCTGCTTTTGTTTATTTAAATTCTGCTGAAATGCATCAAAGTCTTTCCATCTTAAATAATTGGTTAGCCAATTCTGCCATGTCTAATTAATCTTCTAGATCATTAAAGAGTATGTTCTAAGAATAGCAGTGTAAGTATCCAGCCCTCTGGCTTTTCACTATTAACTATTCTCTGTTCTAATAAAGAATAATTTATTGCCATTTTTTGTTTTTTCTTATCTGGACAGTTTTAATTCAAAGCAGGGTTCTGTCTCAACTCCCAATTAGTACACAGCCTAATTTTTGTATCTCATACTAAACTGAAAATGCAATCTTTCAGACAGATTTTTACTTTTATATAGCTCTTATACAAGGAGCAATTAAAGGGTGAAAAGTAAAAATAATTGATTGTTCATTAATATCAACTTGAAATGTCGTTTATTACTTCCTCAGCTAATTCCTCACCCCATCTTGAGCTGAATTTTTTTCTGAGAAATACACTGTTTCCAAAAGTAGTATTTGCATGCCTGCTGTTCATTTTGTTTGCCACCTCAGCATCTGAAAAGGTGATTTATACAGTCATGTCTTTGCAAGAGCTAAGACAGTGTAGGGGACGGATGAAGTCCACCTCAGGACCTGACCAGCAGCAGTATGCCCCAATGGGGATGCTGTTTGTTGACAGTAACACTGAACAGCATGGCTTTGTTGTGACTCCTTTGTCTAGGTAATAATCTTCTCTTCTCCCAGTGCTCATGCCTGTGCAGATTTTCTTTTGCTCCTTCTAACTTTGCCTGCCTGTGCTCTTACCCTGTGAAACAGCTGGGTCCTTTAAAATTTGCAGGCGTTCTCCGTAGTGCAGATCCATACTGTGGTAGAGGCAGGACTGCTAATGACTGGGCGATGAGACAGGGCCCAAACCAAAAGGTACCACACTCCATGTCTACTTCAGAGAGCTGGGTTATGTTATCTGTTTTCTGGTTGGGAGTTGTGGTTTTGTTCCTCCTTTCCTTGTCTATTTCTTTTTCCTTGAATCCAAGTGCTGGAGCTGAGGAGATAAAAAGAGGAGGAAAGAAAAGCCCTTTGCTCTACAATGCTGATTGCTGAGCTGGGAGTTCATGCTGGGCTGCTTCAGAAGCTATGTGTGCTTGGTGCACTTTCTGCTACTTTGATAAACCTGAATTGTGGATCCTGCAGAAACTAAATGTATGATGCTGTGTGCCAAAGTAGTGTAAATTTCTCCTGTTTAATCCACTGTGATTATACTAAAGATTCTGTCATACAAGACATTTTCTTTCTGGTTTCCGCAAAGAACTCCTAAAAGTGCTAATAATTGTTCTGTAAGACTACCAGGAGTAGTGTGCTGAACATAAAAAATTACTCAAGAGTACTCTGACCCCTTAGCATGGGTGAGATAAGACTGCATTCATCACTGCTTAGCTGGTTTATATTCCTTGGCTGTGCCTGTGTAGTAGACAAGCTGTAGCTTGGACTGTTCTTAGCACTGAGGCCAGCTGGCACCAGAGTGGTCAGTGCTCCTACCCTTAAAGAGTTGTACCTTTCTGAGCAGGATAGCCATGTCCAAATTGTCCATTGGAAACATCCAAGCTGACTCCTAGCCTTTGCTAACTCCTGGACTGTGTCTGAGTATTCTTTAGTAGAATATTAGTTAACTTGGGTCAAGCTGTTTCAAAGACTGTTTCAGTGATGTAATACGATTTTAATATGATGATCAGTTACTGGTACTTGGAAGCATTCCCTGGCACTGTGTAATTTACTGGCATAAACATAGCCCCTGTGTCCTGAGTTCTTGCTAATTTGAATTTTATGGCAATTTTTTTCTCGAAATATTTGCACATTTGGACAGGAAATTATATGTTTGAGTGTGAAATATATAAATAAATCTTCATTTAAATATTTTGTCTGAATTATAAACTATTTTTCTAAGTATTGGAGCATGTATTTTAAAAGTAAGTGTAACATGAATGAGTAAGATTCAGTGGGGCTGGATTTCATTAGAAGCAGCTTTGCGTTTCTTCTCCTGGAAAAAGGAACAACATGGGTTTTGAAACAGTTCATCCTCAACTTGGTTAGATCTAAACATAAACTCCTAACCCTACAACTGAAATATCATAATAATGTCTATTTAGCTATTTTTTTTTTTACTCCTTCATCCAAGATGCTATTTTGTGGAAGCTCCCACACAGTTTTGGTGCACCTTGATTAATGGGATACAACATTGTGACAGCTGGGCAGAGATACTGCTGTTCATCCTTGCAGGATAACTTGCCAAACTACATGGATGGTGCTGTAGGAGAATGTAGGTGGACTGTGCTGCGAGGATGATCTATCTTGCCTAGAATCTGGATCATGTAATCATCCAGATTAAGGTCATGGTCTGAACTCAGAAGCTTGCTTGTGACCTATCTGTATTTTCTTCCTGGATTTCTTCCCTATGGATGCCAGCAAGGGTGAGGGTGAGGGAAGACAGATCTCACCTCAAAAAGCAATTCAGTTTTTTTAGAAACGTGGCCTGCTAGCACTTGTACCTTCTGGACAGAGGTGACTGCATTCGGGTGTGTTGAAGCATAGATTTACAAATGTGTTTCTTTGAACTGGCCATTCCCATAAGAATTGTGTGGAGCTATAGCAAATGCTGATTAAATTATCACCCTGTGTTCAGGAAACCTTTTAAGCAAGGATTGTGTTGGGATACTGTCAGACTGTCTGGAAAGAGATGGAATTGATTCTTAACATGCACTCTCAGAAGAACAGAGCAATATAAGGACCAGAATCTGGAGAGGTGCCAAAACATTGAATCCCCTGGCTAATTTTGAAGTACTCTTGAGTAAAGCTAATGTGTCAGTGAGGCCCTAGACTAGAATTGATTTCTGGGGGAATAATTAATTTAAGTGCATTAATATTTTTGTGTGGGTTTTTAACATGACTTCCTAATTGTCTGACTCAATATCCATTTAGTGTTGATAGTAGCATAGTTTATCAGGGGCTTGTATCCGAGATGCTCTGGAGAGTCTGCTGAGGCTTTTCTGATGCTTAATCTGTGACTTTGCTGCTCATCCACCAGCACCATTGATACACCATTGTTTGCCCAGAAGGCCAACCACATCCTGGGTCAGCATCAAAAGAGGAGTGGCCATCAGGGTGAGGGAGGTGATTCTGCCCCTCTTCTCCTCCCTTGTGAGACCCTAGCTGCAGTGCTGCATCCAGCTCTGGGGTCCTCAGCACAAGAAAGACGTGGACGTTGTAGGTTGCTGTGAGTCCACAGGAGGCCACGAAGTTGATCAGAGGGCTGGAGCACCTCTCCTGGAGACAGGTTGAGAATGCTGAAATTGCTCAGCCTGGAGAAGCAAAGACTCTGAGGAGACTTAATAGTACCTTCCAGTACTGAAAGGGGGCTTATAAAAAAGAGGTAGAGTGACTTTTTATACATATAGTGTAAAAATAGTGATAGTGATAGGACAAGGGGGAATGGTTTTAAACCAAAAGGTGAGAGATTTGTGTTAGAGATTAGGAAGTTCTTTACTCACAGAGTAGTGAGGCACTGGAACAGGTTTCTCAGAAAATTTGTGGATGCTTCATCCCTGAACTGTTCAAGGCCACATTGAATGGGGCCTTGAGCAACCTGATTTACTGGAAGGTATCCCTGCTCATGGCATGGTCCCTTCCATCCCAAAGTGGTAAGTTGGAGTCATACTGTCTGTCTTTAAATTCAGGGTACTTTACTTCATCCTGGATCTGGGGACAAGGATGAAGGGTGCAGAACTTCTGCACTACAGTGCATCTTACTGGCAACTCTATTTCCAGAGTCCTTGGAGGCTCTTCCCAAAGTCTGCCTATCTGTACTGGCTTTACATAACCAGCATCCTACACTAGATATTACACAGATTGCCCTCTTAGATGTTTCTTATGTGACCTTAAATTCACTCAGTCATTGCTCCTTTCATTCACTGATGGTGGTCTCTTCATTATGTTACTTTGGGTGGTGAACTCCAAGCAGAGTTCTTCACTGCTTCTTTGTTAGTTTTGGGTCACTTATCACTTACCTCCAGGCAAACCTTTTTTTTTTTCCCCTCTAGTAGTCCTCTTGGTTCCAGCTAGTAGCTTTAAAGATTGCTGTTCTCATGCTTGTCTCTGATGCAAGGGCAAGCTGGGTGGATTTACTGAAGTAAGTTTGCACGTAAGATAGGTAGGTTAACACAGGGCTGCAATCACAGGATCTTCAACAGCCTGCAGGAATGGGGCTGACAGAAACCTTATGAGGCAAGGGCTGATGCGAGTCCGGCATCTGGAGCAACATCCCTGTGAGCTAGAGAGTAGGTAGGATGTGTAGGCAGCATCCTGGGAAGAGATGGAAAGAACATCTTCAGTCTAAAGAAAAGAACAGGATGTCAGGCATCTTATTGCTATCTTAACTACCTTCCACGAGGTAGAATGAGTAAACCCGGATTCTTTGTACTCTCGGTACAAAGGGACAAAATAACAGGCAGTGAACGCAAGTTGCAGCAAGGGTGATTCTGATCAAGGCCATGACAAAGCTGGCCATCTTTTCAAGCCAGGGGCTTAGCCTGGACTGGTTTCTTTCCAGCTGAAATTATTCAGTGATACAAAGAGTGTTTATGAGTTTCAGATCATTTCATATCAAAAAGTGTAATGGAAGCTCATAGGCTGTGAATTTCTTATGTGCAGTCAGTGACTTCTGCATTTGAGAGTGCTGTTTGGGAGAGGTTGATCGTGTTAATTAAAACCACACAAATTCCCGCTTGTGCTGCTGTGACTAAATAAAACTGCTTTCTTAACAAGGTTCACACCCCTTTTCGCACTTTGGATTAATTATGTGGCTGTTAACCTAATGGAAGCAGCCAGAGTAGGTAATTGAAGACATCTTGAAATAAATGAGATAAATGGTAGCAGAAGCAGCCTCAGACTTTAAAGCTCAGAGGAAAACCATTTTAAAAATCGTAGAATGGTTTGAGTTAGAAGGGACCTTAAAGATCATCTAGTTCCAATGCCTCTGCTGTGGTCGGGGACACCTTCTACTAGAGCAGGTTACTCAAAGCCCCATCCACACTGGCCTTGAACAGTTCCGGGGATGAGGCATCTGAGTGTAAAACTCCCTGGATGAATTTTACTGTACATTTTTATGGACCAAACTGTATTTTAGGAAAAGTTAGAAGAAAAGATTTTGAATCCTGTTACAGCAAGCCCCCCATTCTTTCTTAGAATGTGTTTGCTGTATTCTTACTTGATTTTTGTTGAATTTAAGGAAACCATGCTAATGTATTTTAAACTGAGCACTTAATGCCTGAAGTATTTTCAGGAGAAGTCATTAGCTCATTTCACTAAAAGTCTGTGCTGCAGAACTTCAGTTTTGCATCACAGATTTGGTGCCTTCGCAATTTTTTTTAGTACAGAAGTTATTTTCAAAGTGGAAATACTTTTTAATTTAATCAGTTTTTATAATAATGTTTCTGGTTCCCATAGTTGATAAAAAAATCAATAAGTTATTTCAAGAAGCGCAGGTCTGCAGATCCTCATTTAATAAAAGCTGGAAATATGCAGAACGCTATGTATCAGGTGTGCTGTAAAATATTTAAATCATGGATTGCAGGAGATGTAGGAGTTGCTGCCAGTTCCGGTAGAATGCTTTTCTTAACCACCACTACTGTAATTAATTTTCAATTTCTCAAGATACATAATTCTTTTAGATATTCTAAAATCCAAGATAGAGTCTAATATTAATTATGTTTCTAGCTCTGTCCCTGTTAATTTTAACCACAACCACGAAGAATATTTCACAGCTGGTAATTCAGCTAAATTGCATGTTACTCTTGAGTATCAAGGGCAGTTCATGGCCTACCTCTCTCCTTCTCCTTCCTTCTCTTTTGCAGACTTCAGAAAAAATCAGTAATGACCTGACACTTAGTACAGTGATGGCTGTATCACAGATTTGCTGGGGTTTATTTTGCATTTGCTGGCTTTAATAATTAAGGGGAATATTATTGTGATGTGGTTTAAAGGCTGTAAAATGCTCATTTGTCTCATGTCTAAAAACATGACCAGCTTCTCAAATATATTATTGCTGACAGAATTTATAGTTCTTTCTTATAATACTTCTAGCCCTTGAGACTAATTAATAAAGTCTGAAATGCATGTGATTAATTTTGTTGAGCCAAAGTGATTCGAAATATATAATTAGCCACTTTGTTGAAGTGTGTGTATTATGGTTCAGTGACTGATTTTTTGGTCAGTGAATCACAGCCTTATGTCTCTTTCTCATATTTAAGCCCTTCTGATTATTATAGTTCTTGTATTTAAAGCCATTCTGTGAATAAATATCTAATTCATGCTTAGAGTTTTAATAACTGACCCTGCTTTATGGTTTTCCAAGGTTTTTTTATTCACCTCTCTCTTTAAATTGTAACTTTATAATTTATGGTTTATCTCAATTACAAATTAAGTATAATTATGTGATGGCATTCTTAAGATCATGGAACGTAACATGAAAAAATGTTTGGCTTAGTTTGTAAAAGCTGTACTTGCTGGGAACATAGTTTTCCATTTTACAAATTTACAATTCTTTGTCTAGAACTGACATCACTTGTAGATTGAAGGCTTCTACAAAATTATTTTCAGACATTTTGCATATGCCTCACTCTAAAGCAATAAATTTTAGGAAGATAGAACATTACTTGTATATTTCTGTTTTGAAAAACATTTGCTTTAAACTTTGTCATTGCTTGGAGGCTTTTATTTATATATCATCTAACAGCTTCAGGTATCACTGAGTAACTTCATTTTGACATGTGATTCAAACCTTGAAAATCACATCACTGTAAACTGTAAGTGGCTGTGGCATGAGAAGAAAAATTTAATTAATAAGGCTTCCTATTTTTATGTCCTACCTAATCTTGTTTGTCTGTATGAAAATATTGCTGCATTAGAGTCTAATGTGTCAAAAAACACTTCTAAATTATCAGGAATTACCAGACATCAGATGCATTAGATGTTGTCTATGCTAAGTTTTCAGTGTACAAAAACAATTGTATGAAGTATTTTGAGTCTTGTATTTTCCAAGGGAGGTGAATTACCATACAGAGGGCCAGAGGGAATACAATATTTGCATCAGTTTGTGTGGTTTCATAGCTTTACACATTGAGGATCTCCCTCACGTGTTTACAAATGTGGTGCGCTCTCTACTGTGTGTAAGTAATATACTCATGTATAATTTTGCTTAAAATGTTTGTTTAAAATAGAAGTTATTTTTTTCTGTATTTAGTTTTAATTTGTTTTTACATTAGAGGAGACAAACATATAGCAAATATGGGTTAAATCCTTTTTTACTTCATGTAGTAATTTCAAAAGTTCGTTTTTCCTCCCAGTTGAGTTTGAAAACATGACTGTTTTAGTCTTTGTAATACTTGGCTCTAAAATCAGAATTTAAAGGAAACAGGATCTGTCTGTGAGTCAGTTTGCAGAACAGATGAAGTGTAGGGGCCATAAAGAAACATTCTTTTTCTTTCAGCCCAAGGTCTTTATCATTACTGAGAACTAATATCATATTTCATAATAGTGGGATATGAGTGCCAGACTCGAATCTGTTTTGATCAGGATTAAAATACTGATGTTATTGTGTTGATTTGTTCTAGTTTATGCTGTATTTCCTATTGATGTTTTTAAGCTAAGACACTTTCTTGCAAATTATTTTCAGAGCACCTTGTGTCATTATTTCAAATGGAGTCACTCATTCTCACCTTTCTTATCCTTTTGGAAGTAATTAGTTACTAGGATATTTTAATGATGTTGAAATAAGCTCCAAATTGCAGTCCTTTCTGTAATGCCTGACTTCATAAGATCTGAAAAATTATTTGGCATGGGAAATGGACCCAGGGTCATCCACTGATGGGAAGTTGGCTTACACATGGATGACAAATCCCAAGGGATTTAAACAGTGATAGGCAGTACTAATGAAAAGAATTTTCATACATGGGATATAATGCATGTTTCTGCCTCTCATTCAGATAATAAATTAAATTCATAATTTGAGCCAAATGTTGTGGAAACAAGTAATTTACTATATGCAATATCTCAGTGTCATCTTTTTGTGCTTTTCAGCTCTACGTAATACTTCTTTCATCTGTAATTACCTAATTATCTTTCTAGCTTTCTAAGAAAATAATTCTTCAGCTTGACATCTTTAAATTGTGCTTTTGTTCAGTAGTTCACAGTGTGTTGGTACTATGTAATGGGTGTTTATGATTAGTTCTGTAGATAGCAACATATCTAATTATGGTTATGCCACTGTGCTGAACAAAAAAAGAGTTACAATCCAAACCAATTCTGAGTTCTAGTTGCTGAAAGCAAGATTGAGAAGCATTCTTGTAAGCCTCAACCAAGAAAGAGGCACTTCCTTTGTCTTTTGTTAAGCCAAGGAAGTGTGCGCCCAGTGTTCTGCAGTAGTTAACAGTGGAGAAAACGTTCCTTAGCAACAGAAGTTCGTGAAATAAAAGAAAGATTTAAATGCAGCTTAAAATTAAGGAAATAGTGTCTCTCAAATTTATTTTAAAATGTGGAAATAGATTCTGTTTTAATAGACCAGAGGAAGACAAATACAAAAGCTCAGAAATGGAGGATAACTTCTAGGTCAGGGTGGAAAGGAGTTACTCTGATGCGTGTTCCTTTCGCTATAAGCTGCCGTAAGTGCGCCTGTGCTCTTACTGTGCATCCATAACAGTCTGGTCTTCTGGAGCCTTCTGGAAAATACATGGCTCTAAAGGGAGTGGAAGTGATTATACTTTACTGAAACTTGGAGTGAAGGCTTTTAATGGTCACTTCTATTGTCCCCCTCCTGTCATGTGACCAGACCTGTCATGGTCTGATCACTCCCACTCCTGCACACAGTGCCCTTGTGACAAATCTCGTCCACAGAACGCATTAGAAACAAATCACAACTACGCATCTTTGGAGAAAAAGGCTACCCTCTATACTAGAAATGGCTAAAACCCTAGAACTTTAGTAAACAATAGGAATAATATTTTTTCACTAATGTTTTGTATAGGTTTGTAATTGGACGAGAAAAACCGGGACAAGTGAGTGAGGTTGCGCAGCTGATTAGCCAAACTCTGGAACAAGAACGCCGCCAGAGAGAGCTGCTGGAGCAGCACTATGCACAGTATGATGCAGATGATGATGAGGTAAAAGACTGTCCAGTGTTTCACTCCTTGGTGTTTTTTAGTGTTCTGTTTTCTATTCCTAATTCCTTCTTTTTGCTTATCACTCAGAGGTCAACTTTTGGACCTTTCCGTTACCTTTGCTGATGATTTTTACAGATTTTGATGGTGAATCTTAATTAAAGAACAAATTTATAGAAAATCTTTTCATTATGGATTTAAAGTATTTGTTTTGTACCAGAAGAGCAAATATCAAGTTGGTTGATGCTTCTGTAAGCATTGCTCTTCCTTGAAAACATATACCTTTCTGAAATAAGAGGTTAAAGTTTGTTTGGTTGTGCACTGAAACATTAAAGTTTTGTGAAAACTGGTAAAAGTTGCCTTCTAACTTTTAAAGGGGTTGAGGAAGTTGGGTTTTTTCCTAGAAGAATTGATGTTCTTCTTAAGTCAGAATGTTTTTTGAAATTCTGAGTGAGACCCCTCCTTCCACGCACTGTGATTTTGTTTCTGTGTGAACAGATATTCCACAGGATAGAGAATTAGCCTACCTTGTCTGAAGTGTATATTCATGTTTACAATTACTGCCTGATGTCCCAATACATGTCCCAATACATTTCAAAGATTTTGAAACTAACAACTCTGTGCAGTAAAATTCCCATAATTTCTTTCCATTCTCATAAAATTCCTAGTATGCCTAAATGCCAAGATACTTGGAAAGATTACTTTAAGAGGTTTTTCAGAGACTACTACTGTCTGTGTTACTCCCTAAATTAGCTGCTGGGTTTTGTAACAAACTGCTTCCATAAAGCCCAAACATACTGCCATCATTTCACATCATCTTGAGTAATATTATTTGAAATGCTATGCTCCATGTATTAGTGTGTTTTCATCCTAGGCCAGTTTTATTTTATTTGTGTAAGAGAACAGTAGATAAGGGGAGATGGAGAATTCATGATACGCATTTATTTCAGGTTAGTTTTTCTTTTTAGAAAAAAATACTCTTGATATAAAATCAGGATACACTCAAATTTTGAAACACGCTGTTAAAATAGCATTACGTCAGAACAATCAGAAGTGTCTCGACAGACTAAGTGAAAATCCTGTCTAGCCCCAGTAATGCATTCACTTACTTCAGTTTCCACTGATACTAAGAATAAAAATATCTCAATATGTCTTAGAATTAATCCTGTCACAGGGACATATGTAACTCATATAAATAAGAGCTGTACATACATGCATGTTTGTGTGTGCCTGTGTGAGACCATGAAGGATAGAAAAATCCATATCCCCTTTGTTCCCTCCTCAAACTACAGAAACATGCAAGTCTTCTAACTTCCGTTTAGTCTATAATTAAATTCAAGAGAATTTTCTTGGAGGAACTCTATTACCATCTCTTCAAAAACAAAATGGAGACAACTAGCCTTTGGGAAAAGAGACTTCTCACAATTCATCGCATCATGCTGTAGATGTCAGGGTTCAAGGACTTTCAGTACCATCTCATGATGACCGTAGTCTGATAGCTTTCATATAGGCAAGAGAGGTGTGTCCTAAATGCCTGATGATCAAATCTTTCTCACTGTGTACTTGCACATAGAGGGATGTGTGGCTGAAGGCAGACCTGTGTGAGTGATCGATGCATTACATCTTTTATCTGTGGGACACGTCCACCAGCAAAAAATCTCAAACGTTTGTGGTTTTTACCTTCATGCACCACACAGGTGGCATTTCTCAAGATCTGGCAATAAAGAAAATGTCGTTAAACCCGTATTGATCAATATTGACCCTGATAGTACTTCAACCTTCAGTAGAGATTGTTACTGTGAAGGTGCTGATGCTGCCACTGTCATACTGATGGCCATGCAAGTGTTTCTCAGTACAATACTGAAAGAGGACAGGGATGAGTAGGGATGAGTAGGTATCAAGTACTTTTTGTGATGTCTTGTCCTTGCAATTTGGTGGTTACAAACTCTTAATTCCTGCTCACTGCATAAATTTTTCACAAAAATTTCACAAAGTGTTTTCGTTTGGTAGTGCCTTTGGATCATAGAGAGAAAATAAAATTGGTCAAGTTTTTTCCCAGATTTTTCCCTAATTAAGAGAGTTAAAGGTATCTTTTCTTATTCTAGCACTACACTGAGGATGGTGACCATCTCTGTGACTATGACATGATTTTTGGCAATGGCCTTTGTGGTGCAAAGGAGACTTTTGGTTTGCATATGAGGAAGGGAGGAAGCAAGGAAGAGATGTCTACCAGGGGAGATCCAGATGATCTCATCAATTATCTCTTTTGGAAGAAGAAGGAATTAGGCCTGAGAGCAAGTGCCGTTCTTAAAAACTACATTGGGATCATTGAAGGTCATACCCATTTCCTACTTGATGCCGTATATATATTTGGGGCATGGGTGGTAAACATTTTCAGAATAAATGCTGAGGTTTAGTTACTAAGGTATGCAGTGTAGCATGTTCTGTTTCTTAATTAAGAGACTTATCAAAAATAGATTTTATTGGATACCTGTAATCCAGAATATTACTATTTTTTTGGTCACCTGACTATGCCATCCAGGTTTACTCACATAACTTGCACCATTCCCAGACAACTGACACGATGTAAACTGTGATCTAATACACATTAGCCACAGTTCAAAGACATCTTTGGTCACCACAAGCACTTCTGCTCCATTTACTGTCAAATATGAGCATTACCACTTGGAGCTTACCTTGCTCTGTGTGGACAAGTCGGATGGGTTTACATTGCTGCCAGACACCGCCGCCAGCCCTGCATTATTTGGCTCTGGTAAGCAGGGCACATTTTGGGCAAGAAAATCTCAGTTTGCGCTGGCCAAATGAATATCTACAAGTGTACAGAAACCACTACTCTCTTGAGTGTGTTTCATCAAAGTAATAGTGACTCTTGACTGCATGGAGTTCAGGAGTATTTAGATTGCCAGTGTAAGGAGTTTTGCATTGAGGCAGCACAGAATTACACACGAGTTGCTCAGTCTCAGAGCTGTCAAGCTATCCTGTTCATTTTCCTACAACTTAAAATATGGTAACATGGATCTCCATGTACAATGCTGCATAAATAAACAAGAAAATGATCGTGAGACTGCCAAATTCTGAGGCGCAGAGACTTTACCACAAGGACAGCAATAACATTTTAAGTTTTCAAGAGCAGGAAATCAGTGATCTGTGTTTGAGTCCTGGAGTCATGGCACATGACTTGTGTTTGTTGAGCTGGTCAAATCACAGGAAGAGAATGTGTGCCAGGCTTGTGCAGGTTCTGGTGTTTTATCTTGCTGTGTCACCAGCTGGATTTGGCTGGATTTCCTCTGTTTTGGAACTTCTGGCAGTCTTCATAGCCCAAAGAGTATGTAGGTATTTTAGAAGGATCCAAGTTCTTTTAAAAAGCAGCATTTTGAGACAGTTTGGATTTCTGCCAGCTAAAGGGCAGTGGACTTGAGTTAGATGCTAAATTTAGAGATACAGTGTTAGCCTGCTATCTTCTCATTCTGTTGCCTTGCAGGGATGTTGCCTGACAGCTATTTGTTGGGGAAGATTCACATTAATACACACTGTGTTTCTAAAACATATATCATTTACTGTATAAGTAATACTGAAAACTCATCATTTACTATATGAAAGCCCTGTGTCCCTGCATTTCAGAATCTGCTGTTACCATGGGCTGCAGGTCATCACAGGGTTGCAGGATGCTTTCAGATGCTCCTTCATTAAAGTTTTTGCATGGAAACACAAAGCCCTTGTGCAGAACTGAAGAACATGAAAAGAAAATGGAGTGTTCACAGTGGAGTCCATGCAAAGACTGGCAGGATAAGTGTGCATCAGCTCACAATTTGTTGTTAAGCTCCCATAAGCCAAGTACTTGAGCCAGAAGTATCAGCTATTTCTCCAGTGTTATGTACAATAGGCAGCATTGACATTTCTTAGTGAGTATGTGCTAATCACAGTAAAGCTGGGAGAGTATGTTGCCTCTAGATAGCCTGCTTCAGAGTTTGCTCATCACCAGTTTGTCTAGCTTCCTAAAATCCCATGTCCTTTTAATTTGTAGCATCCTGTCAGAAAATAAAACTCAAAGGCTTTGTAGTAGGCGGTGTCTTTGTATTTCCTACTTAGTGTGCTAAGTATGACCTGAATCTGTATCCTTGACTGAAACCCTTTGAATTCCCTGTGTTAACATAGTGTTCTGTGCACGAGTCAAATTCTGACATTTCTTGGAATTTTGAACTTGGTATTATCTTCTTCATGTTCTACAGCGAATGACAAAAGTCACATAAAGCAGATGACCTGTTACCCAGAAGGCTGCATGGGGTGATGCAAAATGTGAAATGAATAACGTACTGCAAGATTCTGTTCACTCTGTGGCCACAGACAAGTAGTTTAATGCAAGTGATGTTTTAATCTATTTTAATATCACTAATAGTCAAACGAATATTTTTTCGTTTTAAATTCTCATTCTTCAGAACATGCTGAGAGCAAAGCAACATTAGAACCATTGAAGAAAATCTTGACACATGCAAAAAAAAATGTGGCAATCTACTTGAATGTCTAACACCCAAAGAGGACATTTGCTAAACCAAATCTTTCAAAGAGTACATTTTTTCCAGCATCATTAATATGACACACTCCTGTAAAAGCAATGATTAATACTATACCATTATGTTTTTCTTCACTCTTTTGAAAGAATTAAGTATAAGCTATCAAAGAAAAAATCAAATGAAGAGATGGGCTTGAATTATTTTTATAGTTCTTCAAATGGTGTTGTGTGATTGTGGGAGAGTTTCAGCAGGAACAGAAGGTGTAGCTTGATGCAGCCTTTGTTATGGTGATTTGGGGAAGGTCTGTCTGCATTATCCCGGCTGGTGCTGCAGCACCTTCTTGCTGCTTGGAAGTGTTAGGCACATTTCAGAAATTTACTGTTAAGGCAGTTCAACAATGCCAGTAACACATTTTCTCTTTAGAAGTGGAAAATTGCAGTTCATGTTGATAATTTCATGCTATTAGCTGTGATAGTGTATAGCAAAATGGAATGGCTAATATCAGAAGCTGTTGCTTCAGATGGGATAAGCATAAGCCCTAGATGCTACTGAAATGAGAAATAGGGCTTTTACGTGGGTGAATTCTGCTCACCAGCACAGAATGAAGAGTCTGAGATTTTCCTTCCAGAGCATATAAGTTTTCATTGACTATAGAGTAAAAAATATTATTGGTGTTGTCAGGTAAGAAAACGAAATGTATTGCAGGGAACCTCAGGGAGTTACAATGACAACTCTTACCTTACATGGCTTTGTTATTTGAAGTAATACAACTTTTTTTCTGTGCCTTGCTGCTCCTTGTAAAATAGTGAATTTCACATTCTAGCTAGCTGGCACAGTGTGTGAACAACCTTCTGGTAGTTATATGTGGAACAAAAGTCAGCAGAGATAATTTTTTCAGGGAAAGTATGTTTCATGTTTGTGATGTATATTTCCTCAATGTACACGTTGGTTCTTTTGAACCTGTAATTTGTTTTTCATGTGACTGTAAGATGAAATCCCTTTCTTTTGAAGACAAAAGCAAAAGTCCCATTTATTTCTGTGTTCTGTAATTTGTTCTTGTCGTCCTGGTGTCTTGTTTACTTGAGCTGTGCTTTGCTTTGACAGCTACTTTTTTCATTAATTGAAGCAAAAATTACTGTGCTCATTGACACTCATTATGTACAATTTGAAGCAAGATTTTCCTTTGAGTTCGTTTTTAGCTGCCTGATGTTCCTCTTCAAACATTCTGGCTCCTGAGGCCAGTAAAATATTGTCTGCTCTTGAATTTTTCCCCAATAATTTAGTTCTTCATGTGTGTTCATTTTTCTTTTTGTATTCAGTACTTCTTCTTAGTTTAAGTCTTTGGAGAAATCAGTTTTAACTAAATTCATCTGTTAAATTCATTCATTATTCCTTTGCCAAAACTGGTAAATGTAATTGGGGTTTTGCATGAATATATTCCTTTAAAATGCACATGTAGCTGAGCCAGATCCGTTTTGTTTTACATAAGCGGGGCATGAGTTTACTGGTTAATGATCCCATTTCTGCCTCCTCTTTGCATGCTTCAGAGATTTCTTTGCCACAGCTAATGGACCTGCCAAGATGTTTTTTTAATGTAGAAATTACAGTTGTGTATTACCTTATTTGTTGCAGGGATAATGACTGCAAAATGGAAAGTACATGGACTGTTAGGATTTTGTCCCCACAAAAATTGATTTCTCTGAAATCAGTGTGATTTTAAGAGTTAGTCTTTCTGCTTCTGGTTGCCTTGGTGTGTGAAGGTGGTATTACATGCTCCCGGAAAGAGCCAGGAGAGTTCGTAGCCAAATTTTCAGTTTAGACAGGTACTGCACATAGCCAGGGGCAATAAAATAGAAACGGAAGTTACGAAAAGTGTAGTGTAACACAAGATTTTGTGTGTGTGTCTATGAGATCTAGACATATGGAATGACAATTTCAGGTGTTGTTTTGTTTAGCTATAATGCTTACATACCTGAAAACTCCAGTGAGATGGACTATGTGTTCTTTGCTTCTCTTAAATAAGGAAAGAAGAAGCAAAACCAGCTGTTAGCTTTTTTTGTACGAGACTATTGAGATTCTTAGTCATATATTCTTAGTAGGTATGAAGTACCTAATAAAATAAATGGTTACTGTTTATTTCATTGGAGAATATGTTACTATTTATAGAGGCAGCAATAACTCACCAAAAAGGTGCCTCACTTTACAGTGACTATTTTAAAGTATGGATGTGTTGTGTATGTTGGTGACTTACCTTCTTTTCACATCAGAAAATTTTACTAAACTATTTTGTGTTTTCTATGTGTTTTGGCTTTGTTTTTTAAAACTTCAGTGGTTTAGAAAAAGAAGAATGTAGGTTTTTCAAGATGTTTAAAGGTTCCTTTTAACGCAAACCGTACTATGATTCCATGTGCTGTTTGTGTGTACCTGTGCACCTAGACTCAACATCTTCCATGCACTGCTTTTAGTTGAGAGGGATTCACGTAAGCCTAAACAACAGCTGGGAAACTGAATTAAGGTAGGAAGCTGAGGTTTGAACTGTTGTTCAAACATCTGAGTTTTTACCTCTTGTTTTGAAAAGTCCTTTTGTAAAAAAATGACACTAATGGATAATTTTAGCACTGCGGGGAGTATATTTCTGATGACTGTATTTTGTTTCTTCATCTCAGGATCTGAAAGCTCGTGAAGAAAAACTTTGAATAGTTTTGTCAAAATTTTGGTGGTGTTACTGTATAAACATGAAAAAGACTGCACCAGTCCACCCACCCTTCCTTTTCCATGTATTTATTTAGATCCAAGCCTTATAAATCCAGATGTGGTCCTGAGGGAAGTGTTTGCTTTGTAATGTTTTTGCGTAGTCATCTGCACAGCCAGCAGGCTGTCTGCGATCCGTACGCGCTGTACTCCAGCTTCCAGAGGGAAACCCACAGAAGCAAGGTGGTACCATTCACTTTAGGGATGGGGAGAGATGAGCACAGACATGTGTGCAAAAGACTGAGTAGGCAGCTTGGGGTTCGATATTGCAAGCTTTTTCTTTTCAATATTACTGTTTTGTTTTATTTTGTTTGTTCTTGAGATACTGATTGCAGCTTATGATTTTTCCAAATTCTGTTTTGTTAGCAAATTGTTTGCATCTCATGCTTTACCAGCCCAAGAAACACCCACATTTATTGTTCAAAACTAGCTCAAAGAAGCTCCTTATTCAGGGTGAAAATGGAGTAAACTCTGGCTTCAGACTCTGACCTTGTCTCTGACACTCGGTTTCTTTTTCCTTCTGTTGTCTTTCTGCGTGGGTGTGACTTTTCCATTGTTAATTTGTTTATAAAGAACAAACCAATGAATTTTCAAATTCAGCATGGAATATCACTGGAGAATTACTTCATCCAGATGACTTTACTAACGACTAATCAAGATCCTGTTGGTTGTATTCTGCTTTTTTTTCTGTTTGGAAAAGATTCCCTGTTAAATCCGAAATAAATTTGGAGAGTTCTTCCTGTGGAAAAGAGGTCTCACTTGGAAAAGGATGAAGCCTTCAAAATACAGAGCCAGTAATGTTTGAGAGCTAAGTTATTAGTGCTTAAGACACTGTTTTCTCCTCTCTCTTAATGTACTGAAATACTACTGTGGAGTTGTGTTTTGTCTGGTAGAATTCATCAGTACTATAGCTAAAGTTATAGCTAAAGACAAAGGTAACCTTTTTTGTCTGCAGAATGCTGTGTTTGCACAGTATCTTAATTACTCTTTGAATAGTCTCTGCATAATAAGAGGATAACTGGAATTTCTTAAATGCTATAAAATTAAGACAGGGGAATATGCTACAGATGAAGAAGATGAAGACATGGGACCTGTCCTTCCAGGAGGCGACATGGCTATTGAGGTGTTCGATCTCCCTGAAAATGATGACATGTTCTCCCCCAGTGATGTGGACACCAGCAAACTTGCTCACAAATTCAAAGAAGTAAGTTATATATCAGAAAATACTCCTGAAATAAGTCACTGAACCAGATTTCTAGTTCTCTCAGTGCTCAGTGCTTGGGTTTTTTCTCTTGAAAACTGGAGTGTTTTTTAGCTTTTTGTATGCTTATTACTTTGAAATCACTCAAAGATTTCTGCTTGAAAGAAGTAGAACTGTCCTTTGGAGATATTTTGGCATCTGCTTTCAGGTAACTGTTGTATTGGTGGAGGGTAATTTATAAATGAACTTTTCAGTACAGAAGTTATTCTGCCTTAATAGTTTGACCAGGTAGACAAAGTGCAAGTTAATTGATCACTAGCAGAATGCTGGGGTTTGGGGTTGTTTTTTTTTTGTTTGGTTTGGTTGGTTGGTTGGTTGGTTGGTTGGTTGGTTGGGTTTGTAAGATTCCAATAAAAGGTGATTGGGAAAACCAAACAGCAAATGTTAAATTTCAGTGAAGAGAGACATGTGAAACTCATCCTATACCGTTACACAGTAACTCATCAGTGTACAGCCGTGTTATATGTTTGGCCATGTGTTTAGAAAGATGCTCTGTTGGGGAAGCAGACATGCTTCAAGATGGTATTTTACCAAAGTTTTACCAAAACCATACCAAGTTTGTGGTTACAGAGTATAGCATCCACATACACTAACTGTGGTGTTCATTGTGGTCATTGAATTCATATAATTTTATGTACCTAAGTACGGAGGGACATTTCTTCTGTATTTTAGGCTATGCTTTTGATGTGGCTTCTTTATGAGCTTTCCTGAATTCTCATGCAGATAAAGATATGAAACAATGGATGTACCTAAGCTCCCAGTAATGAGCTCAGTGATGGCAGTAAAGACCTTATTTTTTTCTAAACACAGGAAGATGTAAGTGTTGAAAGTAGCCAGAACCTCACAGGAGATTTAAGCAGCAGAACCTGGGCCCAGATAGGAGTTTTAAAATAACAGGGCTCCCTTTTTATCCTTCTCCACTTATCCTCTTGCCTCCTCTCCACACAGATATTTTATCTGGTATAACTATATTGTTACTACTGTCTAGTGAGGGTAATATATGGAAAGTAATCAGTCAGTGAGCAACCAGTTTTTCCCTTTTCTGCTGATACCTCTCGCAGCCATTGGATGCCTACTGTTATTCATCGTTGTTTCCTGAAAGTTTTTTAGTTTACTTAAATTATAATTTTCTCACTCCATATTTTGAGTTTCAGGCTCTTACACGAATTAGCAGAACATTTTACTTCATTTTCTAATACTTTGCATCATACATAGAAATACAACCTCAAAGTGGTGGGCAGATGCTATCATTCCCTATGTGCCAGCGAGTGTTCCAACGCTGTGCAAAACACAGATGCAGTGATGGGCAAGAAACTCACTTTGAATAAGTTACCTTTAAAACTGTGCTTGAATACGGTTTCCATAAACTCAGGCTATTGCCATACTTGAGCTTGTCCAGATTGAGTCTAAGTTATTTGCAGACCGGTCTTCTGTAATGGCCTTAAAACACTGTTTTAGAGACCAGATGAAGGTACTTTGGGATCCTCGAGTGTAAGTGTAGATGAGAGCCTGAGAAGAAAACATTAAATACTCCTGCCTGAGAGTGTGCTCTTTCAGCAGCCCACGCAGTTACTGCTGTTATGAGCACACCACTTTTGTTTCAGTGATTGTCTTTAAGAGTACACAGCTGCGTTTTGTTGGCGGATGCGGAGTGAGTACATTTATTTTTCTTGGTATTTGCCCTGAATTCTTTCAACACTAGAGGACTTGTTCATGATCACACTGCACAAGCCCACACAGTGTTTTCTGGAATTGTATTTAAAGAATAACTGTTCTTTCTTGTTCTTACTCCAGAGATTAATGAAAGTATTAGGCAAGTGGGTAGGACATAATCTTTAAGCATAATAGTTTGACCTAATTAGTTGAATTCAGTCTTTGCAACAAAAAATGTGTTCCCATACTCTGAGAGCACTCTTATTTGAAATGCCTTGCTTTTGGAATGAAAGTCAGAAGAGAGATGGGCATTCCTGGGTGAACCACTGTACTTCTGAAAGTCTTGTTTTCTTGGTTGTAAAGCAGGAAAAATAGGACTGATTTTTCTTAACTGCTTTGAGAGAAATAGCTAGAAACCTTATTTTAGCTGTGAAGATTGAAGAGAGACAAGATCTGTAGGGAGAAGGGACATTTATGTAAGAATTCGTTATTTCATGTTTTAATGAAATATATGAAGAATGGATGATTATTACATGCAAAAAATATCTAATAATTACATAAAAATGGTCATGGAGATTATTAGATTCTATTAAGTACTTTCCTTCCCATTGTGCTCCTGATATTTTAACATTTTCTTTCCGTTCTACCTATTGCAGTCTTGATGAATTCAATCCATTTTCTCCCTAAAAGTTACCTTTTATAACAAGTTTTATTGTTTTTTATAAAATTAATTAGCTTTTCAAGACATATTTGAATAGGAAATGTGCCAAAAATTACTCAAAATGTCTTTGTTAAAGTGAAACCTTGACAATTTTTTATTGACTTAAAAACCAAAAAAATACAAAATAGTATCTGCCAAGAATTTGTCTGGCATCAAATAGGACATGGAATAAAGATTTCTGATCCCCTGTTAGTAAACTTGATTAAAAAATTTTAGCTATGGAGTCCAGATTTTCTTGCCAAATAGTTGACCTTGCCTGTTGTTTAGTCTAACCTATAAATGTGTTACTATTTCTCATCTATTCTACAAGCATAATTAGTTCTTTTTTAAAAAAAGTACATATCCAGCTACACATCTTTCTGCTAAGCAGAAAAGTGTCTTTTATCTTCTGCCTCAGTGGGATCTGCTGTACCATGTACTGATTCAATGATCTGACTGGGTGCTCAGTATCCATTTCTTTAACTTAATAACAGAGAGCATAAAAATAACTGTTAAAAACCATCTGTACCTGAGCAGATTGTCATTTATGCAACAATTTGGAGTTTATTTGTATGTAATAATAAGCTCTTTAAATGCTCCTTATGGATTTGTGGGGTTTTAGAAGAGATGGGAGTGGACTGTCAGCAGGTAGCCTAAGGCTTTGAGTCTTGGCTTTTTGATTTCATTATTAAGTCTGCAAAGGGGAAAATCTAGCTCGTCCATTATTCCCCTGATTTTATCTCATCCCAGAACAGTGTAGCAGAATTAAGCAAAGGGTTAGGCATTTTATAAACACCATGATGTTTTGAGATGGTTCTTTCATAATTTTTCACTATTAAGAGGAATGCAATGAGGAGAAAAAACAGTTCTCAATCTCTGAAAATTGCAGATCAGAGGTTGGAATGACTGAGCTCAAAAATTGCAAGTAACCTCTTGCAAATGCTAATTAAAATATCTCCTTTTTTTCCTCTAATATGTATAATTATAGAAAGGTGTATGTCCTTCTCATCTTCCTGGCCTACTAGGTGCAGTAGCTTCACTGGCAACTTTTTGCCATTACACCAGCTCCAGGGCTGCCAAGTGCCCCGTTGCCAGGTGCACTGGCACCTCTCCATCCTGGACCAGTAGCCCTGCTCCCCTGTGGCACTTCCTCAGGAGCCCCGTGATCCATGGGTTACCTGTGTTTCTGCAAGCTGCTGTGGTCAATGCCTGGTTTCATTTGAAATGAAATCTTACATCTGCTCTCGCTGAACACGTGCAGAGTTGTAACACTTTCCAGTGCAAAGTCAAGAAGTGAACGTAACAGATGATCGTGGGGGACTAGAAGTTCTTACAGTCTCCTCTGGAGACCATGACCAAGAAATGAGTGTTGGAAAGAAGATTCCTAAGTGGAACCAGTGAATAAGTATCTCCTTTATTCTGTCCAGCATAAATTGAGGAATTCTCCACCATAAAAGACTAGGTTTATTCAGTAGATTAATTAAGGCTGATTTGCAAACCAAACTGTATCTGAGAGTGTGCATTTCCTACACCACAAGAAGGGCATTCAAGAGAATTTGTGAAAAGGGAATTTGTAAATTAGCTTAGCATTTTTCAGAGATATTTGTACTGGTCAGCTCAGTGATAGCTCATGTTACTTTAAAAATTTTTCCTCTCTTCCAGAAGAACTTCTCCTTTGATTAATTTGCACATTTCCTTACTAACAACTGGGTCTTCAAGAATGTAGCCATTGCTTCACCAGAGATGTTAGTTTCTGGTTCAGTACAACCACCTCATATACTTGATTAGCTCAACATAAACTATTCCCAAAAGCTCATGTTAGTCTTGTAAGAGAAGTAACTTGCATGTAAAACATGCTTTTCTGTAACTATTCCTTCTGTTCATAAATAATGGACAATGGCCTTGTCTCCACTGCAGTGCTAGCTCAGGCTGTAATTTGCTTTTTGCCCTTTCCCTCAGCTCCGTATCCAGCATACACGAGTCACTGATTCAGTGTAAGGTTTTGGGGCCTGTCAGTAGTTTGTCTGTGCTGCCTGCTTTAAATAGTACAGCATTAGGGATTGGGGTGCAGGCCAGTATTGGGTACATGTGCATGATCATTTCCATTTGGATTAGGGTGATGCTGTTGAAACTGTGGTTCAGTTCATACTTCAGAGTGTTCCTGGAGCGTGTGAATAGCAGATCTTCGTGGTAAAACTCAAGGTGTTTCAGGACATTGCCTGATAACTCAAAGTAGTGACTGTTCACAGGAACAGACTAACGTAGGTTAGTACAGAAGAAATCCCACAGCAAGTGTGCAGGTGGATTCCAGGTCCTCCACACCAACCATTTCTCTGTACAGATCCTCTGTTGTTGTGGCTGCTTGGTGATGTAACTACAACCTTTAGCACAGTGCCTGGGCTGTTAATCTGCTTGCAATCACTTTGTGTGCTTGAATGCTGTTGCTGTTATTTACAGTTTCCCTGTGTAACTGCTCTCAATTGAGATTAGCTGGCTTGAGCAGAGTAACTCCAGCTATTGGTGAAGGATAGCACCAGTTTACCTTTCTTTTTGCATGAAATAAATGTGTGGAATCTTCCCTCAAGGTTTTCCTGACTTCTTGAGTTGTTAAATCACTTATTTCCATATTTGCTTTTTTGTAACGTGCCTGCTTTAATCAGTGCAGTGGGACTTTCAGCACTGGGACGTATTTCACATTCATATCAGAGGAGAGCAAAGCCCAGCAGGATAACATCTATTTTTTTTAAACATAAGACATTTGGTTTTGCTAAACAGATTGGATGTTCTGATTTGAAATTATGAGTGGTTAGACGGCATCCTATCTTTAATTAGGTTGCACAGACTGAGTCATTTTGCAAGCTAGACATTTTAATTTACAATCTACTGCACTGCAGCACTCTTCGGGGCCTTCTGCTATGTAATAAGGTATTCAACTTGCAGCACAGGCTTTAAAAATACCGGAATACTCTCTGTGACTTCACTTGTTTATTTTATATTTTCAATTCTAGTTGCAAATCAAACATGCAGTTACAGAAGCTGAAATTCAGAAGCTGAAGACAAAGGTAAGAATCAAGATATGGTTAATACGTGGTGTTTTTTCTTCATGCAAAATCAGATCTGAAGACGTATCTTTATGTGGGTGGAGAAGTCAATATCCTTATTAAAGGCTAATTAAGAAGCACAGTGGCTCAGCTAAATCTTGTCTTGGTGTATATTCTTTATTCCAAGTTTCAAGTAAAAATCTTAAGTGCTGCTATTAAAAGAAACTGCCAACTTTTGTAGCTTCAATTAAACATATGTTTTAAGGGGTATCATAATGACTAAATGGCAGATTTCTAGTTTTAAAATTCTGATGCATTTTTTTCAGGTTTTAAAATTATATTTGGATTGAATATTCGAGTTGAAGTTAGAAGGTTTTTTATTTACCAGTGATGTTAAAGTATTCCTATGCTACTTTCCTTTATCGACATTTTTAAAAAGCCTGAATTGTTTAAAGGCATTTAACAGAAATTATTTTTATATACAGAAGAAAAAGTGTTGTTTCATATTGTTGCAGTTCTCTTTAAAATATAGTCTAGGAAGGAAAAATATGACCAGTTTCAAAGAAGACATCTCACAATCAGTTGCTAGTTAATAAATTAAATTTGCTGTAGCAATAAAAAAGAATTGGGTTTTTTTGTACTAGGGTAACCTTTATGGGAACCCAACTGGTTATTCAGTTGTTCAGCAGTACTGGGTTTCATAATGACATCCTTCTCTTCGAGTCTGAGTACATTATAAAGGAAATAAAAATAAGAAAAAGAGAAAATTATACTTCAGAAAAAGATTTTAGATTATTATTTCTTTCCAGCAGCATTTGCACTCACTGTGTATTTTGCATAGTGTTTATCAAATCTGCATAAATTACTGTTAAAAAAAAATTGAAAGTGCAGCTATTTTCTGTAAGGATAATTTTTGTTGTCCTGTCTCAGCCCAGAAAGTCAAAAATCTTTTCTCCCTCTGCTTTGCAGTTCCAATCTAGCAATTGGAGCCATGAAGTCGATTCCTTGGGATTGTGCCAAGGCCCATTGACTTGAGGGCATCAGTGTGTGGGTGTAAACATTCATCTGGGCAAATCCATTTGCAAAATTAGGGTTAATATGCCTTTTGGTGTTGGACCTTTTTACCTCATCTTTTCAAAAAAGCTGAAGAAAATGTGACTAGTTTAGGTATATTGCTAATAGAACTGCAGACAAGTTAATTTTTTCGGTGTGTATCATCCATGATGCTAGCAGAACTGCCTGGAGCAAATTAAAAAGTCTTGATAAATACACAGGGATGTTAAGGCATTTTTGTTCACTAAATTGGAGGAGCTAAATTACACAAGATGCTGTATAACCCTACCCTTAGCCAGCACCAAACACTGAAACCTGCAGGTAGCTTCAGTTAGGAAATGAGAACCCTTACACAAAAAAATTCTGGAAATTAAATTCCCCCTTCCCAGAATAAGAAATGTCATCATTTTCTGAAAGTGTGTGAATGCTTTATAGCACCTGAGTCGCATGCATAAAGCAAAATGCATCCCATGTGCTGGCTGATTAACCCTGCAGTTTGCCTGAGTACTCCACTATTGACATTTTTAAATGTCAGCCAGTCAGAGAGGTTAGTATAACCCAGAGAAGCATAGAGGCTGCACGGGAACACTGAGCAAAAACTCTGCTTGGTTTTATGAGGAAGAATAATACACGTATCAGCCTGTTTTCTTTGTCCTGGAACACTCTTCCCACTGCTAGCGTGTTACTGTCGTAGTCGCTGATTTACTGATTCTCGCTATTCGTGTTGTTTGAATCAATCCTGAACTACTAGGCTGCACTTTGCAGCTTTTTATGGACTGATCTCCACTCCTTTGTTCAGCTGCAGGCTGCTGAGAATGAGAAGGTGAGGTGGGAAGTGGAGAAGACCCAGCTCCAGCAGAACATTGAGGAGAATAAGGAAAGGATGATGAAATTAGAGAGTTATTGGATTGAGGCACAAACCCTGTGTCACACAGTGAATGAGCACCTCAAGGAGACGCAAAGCCAGTATCAGGCTCTGGAGAAGAAATACAACAAGGCAAAGAAATTAATCAAGGATTTTCAGCAAAAGTAAGCAGCTACACCAGGCTCAGCAAATGACTTAGTGGCCAGATAGAAAACATGTATGTGATATATTTTGAAATATAAAAGCCACTGTTAAACACCTGTCAGGTAAACACTATTTTCCACTTTTTTATTCATGAAAAGCATGGACTCTTTGTTATGGAAAAATGCTAGTATTCAAGCTGTAGTCATACCGTACCTAAATAAAGACTTAGTCTGTAATATTCCAGGTTGGTATGTTTCAGAATTAGGAGACAGCTCAATGTAATTTCAAACAACTAAGAGTAATCATAGAAAAGCATTTGATTAGCAAAGTTTGCAGCAATTTCTATTGGCATTGTATCAGCTGGATTCATTCCTGCTGTTTACTAATGTAACATCAAAAAGAATATTGTTTTATTATATTTTACATTTTATTTTTCTTCTTCTCGTAGATGCCAAGAATGTTTGAGCTAAGTTGAGCTAACTGATGATTACGTGGCCCCCTGTGTTTCGTGTGGTCCCCTCTCCCTGATTGCTAGCAAGAATAATAACATCTTACATTTCTATAACAGCTTCCATTCCCCAAATTACCTTTTTTATTTCTTCATTTTCTGCTGAAATATATTTATTTAAAGAAAACTCAAAGATATACAGCAATATCAAGTGATAATTTGGATTGCAGAAATTAATATCCTGTCACATTAAAAAAGGGGTTAGATTGTCAGAATATTACACAGCCTGGAATTTCATGACCGTTCCAGAACTAGTTTGCATTTTGTGTGCTTTCTATCACAAATTTCTTTGATATTCAATTAAAAAGAGATAGGGAAAGTCACTAGAATTAGTTTGTATAGCTTTCTATTGATATTCTGCTTTATATTAGTAAAAGATCTAGTCAGTTGTTTTTGAATACCCCAGACTCCTAAGCTGACCTAACAGATTTCCTTTTGAAAATTTGATTTGTACCTGCAAACTTACAGGATGTCCTTTCTGTGAAGGAGCACAGTCATACTCTAGTAAAGCAGAGACTTTGCTCCATTTCCTACAGAAGAGAACAGCATAAACTAAGCTACGTTGTTTTGTTGTAAACACAGATTAGGAAAAGAAACTAGTTTGACTGTTTTGATTATCAGTAAGAACTGAGATTTTTTTTTTTCCAGATAAGTTGCTCTTGCCATTTTTATATCATCACCTAGCATATTCACTTAGACTAATTGCTTAGGGTTTTTTCCTGATTGCAGTTTCATAGTTGTTACTAAGTAAATGATAAATTATTTGCTAAGGACAGATTTTTCTGATGAGTAGCAAAACATTTTATTTTTTGTTTCACTCTGATTGCTTTGATGGCAGCAAATACATCTCTTTTTTCCCCCTAAGAGAACTTGACTTCATCAAACGCCAGGAGGCTGAACGAAAGAAAATAGAAGATTTGGAGAAAGCACACCTTGTAGAGGTTCAAGGCTTACAAGCTCGTGTGAGTAGCATTTACTCCTATATTTGAAGAATGAGACAATTCTGTCTGATATTCTGGAAAAATAATATCTCTAATGGGGAGAGTATATTGAGGTGAATATTATTGGTAATACTGTGTTGTATTTCTTTCAGATACAAGACTTGGAAGCAGAAGTTTTCAGGCTAATGAAGCAAAATGGAAGCCAGGTGAACAATAACAACAACATTTTTGAAAGGCAGACATCTTTTGGAGAAGTTTCTAGAGGAGATCCAGTGGAAAATCTAGATACTAAGCAAGTGACCTGCCTGGATGGCTTAAGTCAAGGTTTGTTTGAACCAAACCATAACTGCTATGAATCATAGACTCATAGAATGGTTTGGGTTGGAAGTACCTTAAAGATCATCCAGGCCGAGCCTCGCTGCCATGGGCAGGGACAGCTCCCACTAGACCAGGTTGCTCAAAGCTTTGTCCAACCTGACTTTGAACACTGTGAAGCATGGGGCATCCACAGCCTCCCTGGACAAGCTGTTCCAGTGTCTCACCGCCCTCACAGTAAAGAATTCCTTCCATATATCTAACCTAAGTGGCCCCTCTTTCAGTTTGAACCATTCCCCCGTCCTGTCGCTACAGCTGCTGACAAAGAGTCCCTCTCAGGCTTCCTTGTAGGGCCTCTTCACATACTGCAAGGTGCTGTGAGGTCTTTGCACAACCTGCTCTTCTCCAGGCTGAACAGCCCCAGCTTTCTCAGCCTGTCTTCTTGGGGGAGGTGCTCCAGTCCCGTTATCAACTTCATGGTCTTCCTCTGGACTTGATCCAACAGTTCCATGTCCTTCTTAGGCTGGGAGTCCCAGAGCTGGATGCAGCACTCCAGGTGGGGTCTTATCAGAGCAGAGGGGCAGAATCACCTCCTTTGACCTGCTCGCCACCCTGCTTTTGATGCAGCCCAGGATTCCTATAAACTATAATTTATTTATTTCTCTGTTGAAAAAAAGCCATACATTATGAAATAAATCATTTTCTAGCGAGCACAGAGGTGTTTTATTAAAATTGATATTTTAACAGTCATTTCATGTGTGGACCCCAACAATATTGCCTTACAAACAAATCAATATGAATTACATTTTTAACAAGTTATGTGTATAAAAAAGAGCTAGTCCTGCTGAAATGGTATTAGGTGATGTGCAGACCTTGTGCGATGGGTTTCCGCAAATCTTCACAGACCTGTTTTTTTCTGTCAAATGTTAATTGTACTGAAATCTCTGAAGTTCAGAAAAGCACCCAAGATAGTCTGTATTTCTGCCATAGAGACTCAGTAAGTGTTATAAAACTTTTAATACTAAGCAGTGCTGTTGACACAAATCCTTTCAGTAGTTTGCATCAGGAGGGGAAAGTATGTTTTCTTCACCTGACTCAGAAAAATGATGCTTACATGTACTGTTGGAACAATGTCAACTCACATCTATGGCTCAAGAGCTAAAATCCAGGAATTTCTATGTGTTAAAAAAAGAAAAAAATTAAAATTCGTTCCGAAGAGTTGGAAGTTCTTATATAGTGTTAAAAATCAGCATGTCAGTGCTTCAAAATTATGTTTTCCAATTTATGCATTTGCATGAAAGTTTTCAAAGAGCTGCCTTTCTTCATTGCAAAGATGTTCTCCTGGAGAAATGTCACCAGTGTTAATTACTTCTGAGTGTTAGACTAGATGATCTGTGAATTCAAACACCCGAGTTCAACCACATGAATACAAACACAAATTATTTGCCAGGAAGACTAGCTAATCGGCAATGATTTTTTGAAAGCAGAAACAGCATAGTTAGACCTTAGATTCCAGGCTACATTTGTAGTTTTAACAAGAGGAAAAAAACCTCCTTTTTTAAAATAAGGTTATCCTTAAATATGCTGTAGCACTGTTTGACTTCCATATACCTTTTCCAGTAAATTCTGTGTCTGTTTCTGAGATATCAGACTGTAATGTAATGATTCTTGCTCTGCAAAGAGCATCTCTGTATCACTCTTGTTTAAACCTTTTAAGAAAAGAACTTGCCATCAACCCATGGATGTTTGCAGAGGAGCTATAAAGGGCAGGGGAGTTGTCCACCTTGTTTTGGAGGTGAGCAGAGTCCCTCTGCGAGCTGTGGGTTGTGCACACTGCCTTTGTGACATTCACACAGGTGCTCCAGTCTCTTTTCTGGCTCATGTTTGGCAAGTGTAACACATGCTTCTTGATCAAGCCTCTTCATTAGGTTCCTGGGGCAGGACTGCATGTAGACAGCCACATCCCAGAATTTTGTTCAGAGGTTTGCAGGTCTGTCTTCCATCAAAAAATTAGGTTATGTGAAAATACAATATTTTAATTACAATTGTATCAAGTATGTTTTTGTTTCAGTGTGATCTGAGGTGTTTATTGCATTCTTGCATGGTAGGAGACTTGGGAAGGAGCAATGGATGCAACCTGATGGTTGCAAATGTTTGAGCATAACTGTTCCTGATGCTGCCAGTGCTGAGGCCGCGTTTAGCATCCTGTCAGACTGCACGACTCCTCAGGCTGTAACATAACCTCACACTGAGCTTAAGGGGCTGCCAGTAACATCAGTGGAAATTCAAAAGAGAAAATCAAAACTACTATGGCCCACATAATTCTTCCTTTGCTTTGCTAGGGAATACTAGACTAAGGATTGGGTTTCCTTTACGAATATGAGGTTTTTTCTGAGAGTCCAGAAAAATGGATAAAGTGCATTGTAGCTTTCTGGTTTAGTGATCATGAGCTGTGTCTGCAATAGAGAATCAAGCTGTTTACTGGCAGGAGTCAGTGGTTTGAAATCTAAACAGTTCAGTGCTGATGCCGACTTTGACAGTCTCAGACTTAGACATCTCTGTACAAGTGCCCGTTCAAGCCACTTTTGTGGCTGTACTTTCTGGGGATCTTTGGATACCCAGGGATGCATCAGTTCACAGAAGGAGATTTTAAATTCTGTCAGCCTGTCTAATGGAAGAACAGTGGGAGTACAGGTGAGCTCTTTCCTGCTTCACAGTGGTACTGAAATAGTTCAGATGGAAGAATGTTGGAGTCAAGTGGTTGAACGTCTGATGAAAGAAAGTCTCATTACACTGACTCTTATGTGAGATATTTTCCAGACTCCCCAGTAGGTTGTGAGATTTCTACAGCATCATGTGAGGTTGCAGGTTTGTGCTGGGAGCTGTGAGGGCCAGCCACTCTCTGCAGAAGAGGGAGCTGGGACTTGGGGTGGCAGCATATGTGGCTGGGGCAGAGACCATCTGACAGCAGCCCAGTACCACTGCAACAAAGCAGGGCAAGACCAGTGATGGGGTGGAGAAAGTAGGAAGCTCCAGGCCCAGATGGTCTTTTGTTTTAAGAAAGCCCATATGAGCACTTCTATGAATACCATTTGCAGTCCTATGCTGATAGTTTGCATAATTTCAGCAGTGAAATGAAGGGATGTATGGAAGTGTGTACACCTGAAAGAACAAATAGAAGCAGTTCAAGCCGTGACAATGTGTAGTTATCCTGTGGAGTACTTAGGACAGAAGCATAATTGCAAGTCAGACAATGCTAATTATTCTGTAGTTTCATGTGAAGTAAGATTTAACTCTTATGCCTAGAAGAAAAGCAAAAATATCTGTAAAATCAGATTTTAATTAATTAGTGTATTATGAATGCAGTATGTCGATAAGTAAATGTATCTAATGGATTATGGTTTGATTTTTACTGTGGGGGTTGAAAAAAAATGGTTAAAACCATAAGAATCTTTTTCTGGTATAAAATACAAAAACACGTTTTAAAATGTTATTGGTCTTAGTTACTGCAGCTTTGTAAAATGTTAGATTTGCTGCAATACTCAGATTTCATTTGCATGGGTGGTCGATATCTAAGACAAGTGCAGCTATGTTAGTTTTAGTTGTAGAGGCAGGTTATATATGAAGCATTCAGTATACTTTGCTCACGAGACATTCAGGAATCGGGTATCTTTGAAGCCAGGCAAGTAAGATGTTTTATTGTTCCTTTTTTTATATGGAATACTTCTCTGGTTTTCATGTGTCACATAATGATGCTTATGCTCTGACGGAGGAGTACTCTCTGCAGGCTGAGCACATGCAACTCCCTCTGAAGGAGTCTAAGTGGATCTGCTTTCTGGGCTGGTACAGCTGGGTTTGTGCAGTCATCTGTGTAACAGTGGGAATACTTTGCTGAATTCTTAAATATCTGCAGTTGATTCTTTGCTCTGCCCTTGCTGAATCTGTGCAGATAAACTCGTTTACACAAATAACTTTTTTTTTTCTGGGGGTACTATAGGAGTTACGAAGGTACAGGCACAAGTGAAATGGGTATTTCCTAACCTAAATGATTCTATGATTCTATGCAAAGTGCACGTACTTAAAATTGTTTGTACAACAATTCCTTTTCTTAGGAAAAAGTAATGAAAGATCCTTCTGTTAAACAGCTTCAAATCGTGTTTCCATACAGATTTCAATGAAGCAGTTCCAGAAACAGAGAGACTGGACTCCAAAGCACTGAAGACTCGAGCTCAGCTCTCAGTGAAGAACAAGCGGCAGAGGCCTTCCAGAACACGGCTGTATGATAGTATCAGCTCAACTGATGGGGAGGACAGCCTGGAAAGAAAGGTGAGAAGGACTCTACCCTCTCTCTCAGGCTTCCTACAGAGTGGTAGATTACCCCTGTAAGTCATTTCATCCTCTGTCTTTATCCTTTGATTGTAGCACGGGCAGTATTTATTCCTCTGTGGCCAGTCTGCTGTGAATGTCCTTGAGTGATGTGCAAGTCCAGTCTCTTTTTGAGTCAACACACCTGTTTTTTTGGTTCCGTTGTGTTTTAACTGGAATCCTGGTCTTTTTTATTTACATGTGCTTTATAATGCAGAGTGGGTCTTTTCATTTATGCAGGAGATGAAAGGAGCTTGAATTGTGCATTTCTCTATTTGTTAATTTGTTACCACAATTGATACAATATTTGCTCATTGTTTTGTCCTATTCTGACTTCGTCTGAAAGCAAATACGAATAAACAACACTCTGTGTGGTATCAAAGGGTAATGCCATGAACCGCTACAGCATTTCATACAAATAGGAAGCTAAATAATGAATAAAAGAATTGCATGTTCAAAGTAAATCTTGCTCTGTTTGCTTACTAAGTGGTATAACCTGCTTTATAATCTCTTATACCAACAGCCATCACACAGTTACAGTAGTCCCATGCACATTTCAAAATCACCATTGCCCTTATGCATGAGAGCATCCTCACCAGCATCAGATTCTGGTGCTTCCTCCCTCTCCCCCGTGGCTAGCAGTGCAGCAATCTCACTTGACAACCTAACTGAAAACCAAGAAGAAGAACAGCACCACAAAGGAGGTGTCCTTTCCCCACGTGCTCGGGGAGACACTCCGCTTTCCTCTCCTTCAAAATCTGGGCACAGCTCTGAAGCATCTCCTTTGCATCACCCAGCTGGCAGGAATATTTTACAGGATAAAGGTATTACTGTTTCTTTTACAATAAATCAATGCTTCATTTTGCTCACTTACATCTATCTACTTTATGACCTTTTGTTGTGCAGTAGGACCTTAGCAACTAGAAGGTCATCATCTTGTAATTTCTTTTGCCTACCTGGAAGTCAGAAACTTAAAAATGGCCTTGTATGATGATATAAGAAAAAGACAAAATTTAAAATGGGATAGGGAACTACTTCTTTTTTTTTTTTTTCTGGTTTTCTTGGAACTCACTGAAAAAAATGGGGAAGTTGCCTTTAAGAAAATGTTGTATTGTGTTTTTTAAAAAAAAAACATTATTTGACCTTGGGACACTTCCATATTCTTCATATTAGAAACATGCTTAACAGAGTGTACTTACTCAAATAATGTGATTTTGGCACTGCTAGATGATTTTTTTGGAGGGTGCGGAAAGGAGAGTAAAGCAAGAACAACAGATTGTAGCTTTTAATTGCTGAGAGGCAGCAAAGTCTAGGTTTAACGAGTGGTTAGTGTCTGGAGACTTTTCATTTACAGAAAAAAATAAAGTAATTTCTTAGGGAGATCGGCATCATTGTTACTAATTTAATTCCCGTTCTTGAAATGCTAAGTGGATAAAACAAGATGCAATCATATGTAGCTCAGGTATATGTCTCAGATACCAGTTTATTATAAGAACTAACAATATGATATGCCACAGAATACTGAGCTGTCCTTTTCAGATGCATTTCAAAGTCAGAATTAGCATTTGACACCACTTCAGCGTTCTTAGCTGTGCACCTTGCATTCTCAAACTGTCACATAAGGTAAAATACATAATAAAAATTGTTTATAAGTGAAGGCTGCAGGAGGAGGTCTAGATAAGTGTCATAACAGACTTTGGCTTGCTTGAATTAATTGAAAAGAACAGTTTATTGAAGATTTGTGTTTGTGTGTCTGAAAAGACTTGCTACTGATTTAAACCCTGTTTTTTCGTCTTCATACAGGGCTTTCATGCAGGTTCATAAAAGCGTAATGAAACTTTACAAAATTTAGGATAGGTTAATACATTGCAAGCATTTTTACACGAGTTCTGAAACTGCTAGTTGTAACTAGGTTAAATTTTTAAGGATTCCAAGTTAAATTCAATATTTGAGTTTTGCAAGTAAAAATAAGGGTGTGAACATAAGAATGTGACTTTACGAACTCAGCTTGAATGTGTGATTGCTTTGTCAAGGAAGTCCTAAATCCTGCATTTCCAACTGATGTATGAAAAAACACCTTGATAAAAAATTAGTGGAAACTAACCTTGTAGTGCAAGGAATAGGGCATTGCATTCCACCCACTGCTTTCCATTTTAGATTTGAAAAACAATCTCTGTGTAAATATTGCTGTCATGCTTTCCTCACTGTGACCCTTAAGTAAACAACCAAAGCTTTTGGGTGTGTCCAGGTTCTGCTGAGTAATACATTAGAATTAACCAGAGCAATATAATTTCAAGTGGAAAAAATCGTATCTAATAAGTCCTGCAAAAAAAAGAAACGTACTAGAGGAGTTGTTTGGCAACAAGTGTTGCAGCAATGCTATTTTAAATGATTGTTAATTTGGCTGTTAAACTCATACAGCTCAGAAAATAAAAAGAGACGTTGCGTTTGTTTTGTGTGTTCAGGTGGGGTTTTTTAGAAATGGAAAGAGAGCACCTCTGTGGACACACACACATCCATGGATTAGTCTCTCAACAGCAGAAGTGAGCATTAGCAAGCTCACATTTGTCTTTTCTTTTTTTCTTGAGACATCCTGCACTGTTGTGGGAAGGGCTGAAATGTCATGAGATTAGTTTCATTGCAAAATGATGAACTTACAACCACAGCTTTTTCATGTATGTGTGATGGCTTTATTTTCTTCAGTTCTGCCTGGTTTGTGCAACAGCATCATCCTTTGATGAGGCAGCGAGGTGAACATGGTGGGCAGTGCTCACTGACATGAGGCTGCTGCAAGTGCTTTGTGACCGTGGGCAGGGGAGTGAGGTCTGGTGTCTTCCACACCCATCAGCCACACATTACTTCAGCTTTCAGCTGGAGGCTGGAAGTGATGGATTAAACAGCTTCTGTGTGATTTACTCTGAGAAACCAGCTTTCCCTTACCTTCTCTGAAGAACTGCGAGGAGGTGGGGAAGATGCACCCATCCAGGGTGGCCAAAGTCCCCTCCTGCCCAGGCAGGGCACCTGTGGCTCTGATTCTTGGTCGCTGCCATGTGCAAGCATTGAGAACTTCCTGCATGCAAGACCCTGTAGATTCAGATCCACTCTCCACTGAAGCTGGTTTTGGGGCCTAGCGTATCCATTTTCCACTGTGTCCCATAGCCAGCACAAATATTTTCCTCATCAAGTCATCATTATTTAAAGGGCCCTGGCTGGCCCCAGCTGTGTGGGAGGGGGATCGTAGGGATATAAGAGCCTGAACAGAAATTAGCCATTCCACGTAGCTGCTATGTATTCCAGCTGAGCTCTCGGCTATTTTTTTTCTACTACAGCAGCAAAACTTCCAGCTACTAAATGCTTTAATTATTTGCCCAACACAAAACCAGTGTACTTTATAATTTCTTGACTTTCATTAAGAAGTTTCTCAAAAAAGCCCACTGCCTGTTGCCCTGAAGCCCCACTTGCCTGTGAATAGCTAGTGTGAAAATAAACGTTGCAAGTTTTAATTCTTGTGACAATTTTGGCAGTGGTTAAATGAGAAGTGTACATTAAGGGTGAAAGAGGATCTGTAAGAGAAAACAGGAAAGAAGTATGCACAGTGTAAGGTTGATGCAGAGTGTGCATTGCCTAAAGTTCTCCTCGACCTCCTTGGGGAACAAATTTCTTCTTTGGAGACTTCATCTTGCTTTTCTCATTCTTCATATTACTTTTTTTTGTTTGCTTTTTTGGAATAAGATTGCTTGTTAGTTATTCTTAATTTTTTTTTTTTTTTTTAGCATAAGGACTTATGTTGGTAGAAATAGCATAGCTTTTAGAGTATGGGTATTGCAAAAGGCTTATTTTCCTGCTTTCCAAAGGATTTAAGAACCCGTTAATTGCACATTAAATTTTTTGCTCAAGTGAAAACTTGGGCAGATATTGTCTACAAAGCAATGCACAAAGTTCTATACACATAGTTGACTGTCCTATGATAGTTCTGTGGTACTTTGGGTTAATTTTGAGGGGTCAGTTTAAGTCAGCAACAATAGGAGAAATCCACAAACCCAGCAGTGCTTCCAGTTAAAAGTTACTGTATGTCTGAGGTCACATTGCAAAAGCCACCAAACCACAAGTGATATGAATGACTGACCTTCAGTTGCTTCCTCTAGGGTATTTGGGGACACTCTTTATGCTTAAGAGTCACTGTGTCTGAATTTTTAAACTACTGAGTGTTTTCTTTTAGCTTCCATATAGATTTCACAGGATGTTTGCCAGACTCAGATTCATTGTTTTGGCTTTATAGGTACTGCAGCCTGTTTCCTCTTTAGGGTTTAATAGCATTTGTAGAAGAGATCAAAAACTGATAGATGCCTCAGGGGAAATTTATTAGCTAAGCTGCTTTTAGGTGTTGGGGGGGGATTGTTGTTTGTTTTTGGTTTTTTTTTTTAAATTCAGAATGGTTAGATTTTAGATTAGATGTTCAGCTTAACAAAAATGTTTGGGCTAAACTGATTAACTGTTTCATAGCATGTCCATCATAAAAGGCACCCTTGGCTCCAAAATTGAAAAAAGAATTTTAGGAGTCATTTTAGAAGTAAAGCATACATACCAAATGAATTCTGTAAAAAATAAACTTAAGCAAACTGTCGCTGAGTTTAAAAATGGATTCACTGGAATGTTTGCCTATAAATACTTTGTGTTGTTCAATTTATTAGATATTCATTAAAACTCAATCAATATTAACTTTCAATTTTCTTTAATTAAAATAAGATTTTTGTGTATTTTCAAATTCTGAAAGTATTTCTTTTTATTCCTGTTCACATCATCTTCCTAAAAATGAGAATTCTCCTAATTAAATTGTGTACTCACACACATGTACATGTATGGGTATCTAATTATGAAAAGATACATGAAGTGTTCTGGATGGAAAGTAGCAATTAATATTAATAATGTACATTCTTCCATGTACAAATGTATCCTAGATGGTGCCACAAGTGCTCAGGCAGCAAGAACAACTAGCCCTACTATAGGGCATACAGAAAAACTAAAGCGAAAACTTGCAGATCTTGGGTAAGCATTTTGTTATTTAAAACACTTTTTCTTCTTCATTAAAAGGATTGAAAGTAAAATTTCAAAGATGTTTCCTGATGTTTTCTAATATTCTTATAGGGCTCCCTTGAGAAGGAGTTCAAACAAGGGCAAGAAGCGGAAAGAGAAAGAAGCTATTAGGGTGACCTACGGCAGTAGGTATGGGTGAAAGATTGAGGATGCAAGAAATTATATGCCAGAAACACTGGAAAAACCTAATCATCCTAGCAGATGGAATATTAACAGTCTCACTGACTTCGTAAATAAGTGTTAAGCTTTGAGATAACCTGAGCTTACAAACCTAGATTCCTTGGCTCACAAAAGACTAACATATAATCTAAAAATACTTGGAGGTATATAATGTCATAGAATCATAGAATTGCTCAAGCTGGTGGTGACTCACGAGGATCATCGAGTCTTACTTGATCACTGCTGCTGTTGCATCCACTAATGGGATTTGCAGAAATGGATTTTCAGAGCAGCCCTACAAGATGTACCCAGTCATTTAATAATATCCATGAACCAGAAACCTTGAGGCAATTCCACTTTTTTTTCTTAAAAGCCCCCAAAGCAAGGTTGGGCAGCAGCTGTTCAGTGCAGCTTTGCAGCAGCCACACTAAGAATGCTTTCAGAAGGGGTTTTTTTTCTGAAGGTGAACATCTTAAATTGAAAAATAGGAAAAATGATGACTGCATGTCACATCAACAAGTTTCAGGCAAGGGATTGTGAATTCCTTGTGAGATCTGATGAGACCACATCACCAGCATCAGTACTCTGAATAAATAAATGCATGTTCACAATGACAGGAGGCAGTCTTCTCTGCAAAGCTAGTGTAGATTTTTATTGAAGGCCTCTCCTTACCTACTTATGAGTCTGACAAGATCA
This sequence comes from Cnemophilus loriae, assembly GCA_013397755.1. Classification (NCBI taxonomy): domain Eukaryota; kingdom Metazoa; phylum Chordata; class Aves; order Passeriformes; family Corvidae; genus Cnemophilus; species Cnemophilus loriae. The sequence goes on along the minus strand of VZTF01004531.1, from coordinate 1,134,199 downwards.
CAGCATGATACTTGGTTCCAGGTATGAAAGACAAATTAAAGTCAGGAGGGCTAAGCAAAATTAATATGTTCCAAAAGTCTAGAGAGGACATAGCAACTCAAAAACTCTGCACATAAAACAATGCAAAAAACCGACACGATAAAAGAGCTATTGGAAGAAAGCAAAGTTTGAATGCTATTCAAAAAAACATTGTGGTGGAAAATCAGTATGTAATATTACTATTTGTATATAATCAGTATGTAATATAATATTTGTGCAGTTCTACTGACAGTCTGATATATGGAGACCCAGTGACTGATACATTGTGTAGCTCCATAAAATCAGAAAAGCGAAAGAAACCTTCCTTACTCCCTCAGGCACACTGTGCTGGAGTGCAGTGTCTCAGCATACGTTTGTACATTTGCATTCTGCAAATATCTGGCAGGATCTTCAGTGATCTTAGGCAGCAGTCATCACCTCTCTGCTGGTGTCAGAAAACCTGTCCCAGTGCGTCTGCTCGCAGTGTGACATGGAGTCAGTGATACTCACTGCTGGGTTTCCCTAGTGACAGGAGAGGTTTGTTAAAGCCAAATTTCTGCACTTTATGTGGCTGTGCGGCAGCTAGTGCCCTTAGCAGAGTGTTAGACATCAGGCAGCATTTAGATACCAAGCCACAGGGTGGGGGAAATGAATGTATACTTGTTTGTAAGAACTTGAATGTCCCTAATGCCAACACAGGATGTTACAGATGTTTGTGACATCTCATAGATGTCTTCCTTAGAGAGAGCAGATCTCAGTGTAGTGATCAGTTGCTTATTAGTCCATGTGATAAATCAGTTATTTGTGTTGTCTCTTAATATTTCTTTAATATGGTTCAGTATCCTAATTACAGTTGCTAAAAGTAGAGTTTAATACTGCTTTCAGAGTTGAAATTTATGAGCATTTTTAATTCTTACTCTGCCTCTGTAAACTGGAGTGTTACTATTTCAGCATAACGTTTTAAACAGCCATTGTCACTTCTTTTGTTACTAACTCCAAAGAATTTGCCTCAGAAGAAATGTGAGGATGTTTTCTCAACAAGTCCAAAGCTGTATAAGCTCTTTGAAAGAAGGAAGATGATGAAAAGACAGTATCCTGTTACAATTATGTCCGTTAAAGCAACTGATTGATGTAGAATTAATCATATTGTCAGATGGGTGTTGCATGCATTATTTTGCCATTTCCAGAAAGTAGCACTCGGGATGTGTAAATAAAATCCCAGATTATTTCCTGAAACTACCACTAATGCTACAGATATGAAAAAATACCCCATTTAAGTAAGGAGCATATATTTCCCTGCCTGAAGTTAGGTTATTTGGACAACATTTGTGTTTACTTTCTATATTCAAGCAAGATTAGAGGATGAGAGGGAAGTAAAGGACTGGGTCAGATACATCTGCCTTTCTTTTAGCTGCTAAATGGAGGATTCTCCTTCCACTTCCATAGGTGAGGGTCCTTTGACAAACTCACTTTCATCCATATACAAAAGAGGCTTCACAATATATGTGGTCTAGTGATTCTGTTAATAATGATTTAGAAGCTGTCCAGAAGGTAGATGTTGAGGGAGATTTACCTACGCTCCATTTACACATGGCTGCTGAGAGCAGTGGAGTTTTAATGCTCTGAAACAGTAATATATATGTTGATGTGAATAATATGATTCTATGACATATGCATAAATTCTTGGAGACAGACACTTTGCATAGTTATTTTTAATTTACATACTGTACTAATGATATATTTAGCAAATAAAATTTAGTTTTTAAGTGTTACCTTTGTCTTGATTACTGCAATCTTTGTTACTACAAAGAGAGAAGCTGATAAAGTGCCATAGGTGTTTCTTTCATTTTTCTATATCAATATTTTTAATATTTGAGTAATGTAAAAGCAAGATAATAGTACTTCATATGTATTTAGCTGTTGTAACAAAGGAACGTCTCCATAGATGGATACAGATGCATTCTGCCTGTGCTCAAAATCCAAGCCAGATCTTTTCTGGGAACCAAGGCCCACTTGAGTTAGTGCTGAGTCTAATGATTTAATCATGCTGAGATACCACTGGGGCTCAGAAATCCACGAACACAACATGTGGCTTCTTGACAGGAGCTGGTTCTCATCCGAACAGTGGGAGTATAGGCATTTTCAGCTGGCATCTGTCTCCATTTGCTGGGTGTATGTTGTCTTAAGAAAGACTGACTTAGAAAAAGAATCAAAAGAACACGCTTTTTTCTTTTGCTGAAAGAGAGATTTCAGGCATGCCCCTACCAGCTGCATGCCTCTCAGTTCTTTAGTCACAGTTACAGGGAATGTCACTCTTTCTACAATTAACTGCTTCTGTGGCATTTTGTTTCCCCTTCTTTTATAATCTAATGCATATTCCTGCTCCTTTCTCTTAAACAGGACTGTCAGAGAGATGCTGCAGAAATCAGCAAACACTAAATCTTTAGCAGAGCGATCCTCCTCTCTCCCACACTGTGTACCATTCACATGGTATGGAGAGAGTGGCAAGGGATCCAATTCTTCTAGCAACCTGCCGTCGCCTACCAGCTCAACTGAACCTTCCTCTGAAAATTTAAGCCCAGCTAAAAAGGGGTCAAAGGTAGAAAATAAAAACTACCTTATTCCCACTGTGTTGAGTAGCATAATTGGCTTTGTGATGCTGGAAAAAAGAACGGGCCAATATGTGCCTACTGCAATAAACAGTGCATGGTGTTCATTGTACGGTAACAGCTCATCCAAACAGAACATCTCTGTCATTGTACCATTCCCTGTTCTACCTTTTTTACTCTGTCTTAATGTACATTATTTCAGTAAACTAACTGTGGTGTGCTGTACCATAACAAAAGCAAGTGGTGCAAGTGGAAATTAGCATTTGGATCCACTGAACAAATGCTAGATTTGTGTACTCGGTTATAGATATTTTCTTCATTCTTCAGGACTGGTAGTGGAAATACCCATGTTCAAATGAGGTGTTTGCAAGTGAAGAAACGCTGTATGCTGTCAGTCATCTGCCTTTTTTTCCCCAGTACTGAAATCTGTTTGTCATGCATGCTGGATGTTGGATTTAATTCTCTGTTTGAAGATGCTTGAACTGTAAATATGAACTATTGCAATTTAATACATCTGTGTGATTCCTTTCTATGTGCATGAATGTTTCAGCATGATAACTCCTTAAATAACCCTTAGTTATATACTTAGCTTTTTCATGTTTGTTTTCACTTCTGGAAAATATTTCTTTGCCTGTAACTTATTATGACTTATAGCAGTTGATTTTTTATATTGGTCTGGTAAAAAGAAGCAGATATGGTTTTCAACTTTTTACAGGAATATAAATCAGAAATCTAATTTCTCTATCTTCTGCCACCAAATGCATGTTCATAATAGCAGTTTCCATAGGCATTTTGTACTTTTTTGATGCCAAAAGCTGGTGATACATTACTTCTGCTGTGCACTAGGCTATGCAAGGTCATAGCTGTTCTTGTGTTACCTGGCAGGGAGAGCAACACAAGGCTTACAGCAGTCCAAATCAGATTGATAGAGAAGACCACCAATGAAATCTCTGAAGATTGAAGAGAAATTATTTGCTTACCTCTTCTCTTGTGGGGAAAATTCTTAGACCCGTAAATCCTATTTGTGTATTTAAACAAACATTGTTTAAAAATAGTTTTCAAATGGGGGAAAAAGCACACCCTTATAGATAGTATTAGGTTGAGGTTGTGGGGGCTATCCTAATTATTACCATGCCTTGGCTATCTTGTGTTTTTGCTATAAAAAATTAAATTTTAAAAGCTTAAATTTATTGTAAAGCCAAAGCTTGCACAAAACAGAGGTGAAAGAAAAATCAGAGTACTTAAAAAAGAAAAATATGTTCTTCACACAACAGGAGGTAGAGCTGTTGAACTCCTGGCCTAAGAACGCTGTGTGGGCTAAGGAAGCAGCTAAGGAAGCTGCTCAGATTTTCTTCTCCTCTATAAAGAGCTGGGAAAAACAGAACAGGAATTCTAAACGTAGGTGAGAGAAAAATGATCACAAAAATATTCTTATGTTCTCTGTAAAGTTTGCAGGCTCTTAAATTAAGAGTTTCTGTACTTGCTATTCAGGCTTTCAAAACACAGCATGATACCAAAATTTAGTTGGATTTCCAGCAAAACTAAGAGGACCAACACTTGATATTTTTGGAAGTCTTCATGTTTTCAGGAAAGATAGGTCAAGTATTTGAGGGGGGCAGATAGAAGGATACCTTTTTTAGTGTTGTTTGTATTGTTTCACTTTCTAAAGTGAATGTCAAAGATGAATTGGATTTAATACCCATTTAGGTGTTACAGTAGAGAGTAGAGGTCTCTGTATTGTCAAGTGTATATTCAAGTTAAATGGAATATCGTGGTGTCCTTAATCTTTTATATATTTTGGTTTTTTCATTGTTCTCTCACCCAAGTGTGAAATACTTGTTAGTTTTTGTCTTATTCTAATGGTAATTTTGTTGTATTCCTGAAAAATATGTGCCTGCTTTTTCTATTATTTGCTGTAAGATGTGATGTGTCTCATTGCATTGTTAAGAAAAAACAGGATTTGGTGAATGGTTATTAGTTCAGTAAATAACATTCAATATCCAAAGATATTTTTTACTTTCAATTTCAGTTTTTTTCTAAAGGCGTAGGCAAAGAGGGAGGATCCTTTCACTTTTCAAAGAGATTATTTGAGACTCAGAAGTGGATTCTTGGGATATTGTCCTTGTTCTTTCAATAGGAGTTTTCACTTCTCTCTGTTCATTAATTCTCTATCCTATTCTTTGTGCTACTGCCTGTGCTACACTTCTCCTAAGTATTTGGAGGATAGTAAATGCTAGTGATTAACCTGCAGAAGCAGTAATTTAGCTCCAGGATGAGAGCCAGCATCTTAAGAGTCTGGAAGTTGCTTTTAGACACCTTTGTTATTCATTGAGGTATTAAGCTGGCAAAGGTGTCTCATGAAGTACAGAGTGGTAAAAATACTGTGCATTCTATATATAGTAACACTATGAAACATTAGGCTTCCTCGTGTATATTGTGATTGGTTTGGTAAATGATTGAAGTCACTCCTGAGCTATGCCAGCCTGGAAGACAGAAAGCAAATTTCCCTTATAGATGCACCTGAGCAATAATTTGTTCATTCTTACTCCTCTTTTTCTCCACAGAATTTCACATTCAATGATGATTTCAGTCCCAGCAGCACAAGTTCAGCTGATCTGAGTGGTTTAGGAGCAGAACCTAAAACACCAGGCTTCTCGCACTCCTTAGCACTGTCGTCAGATGAGGTATGCGGATGAAATTGTTTCATTTGGGAAATAGTTGTTTTGTTTTTCCTATGGCATCTTGCTTGATTACTCAAATAATAAAGGAAAGATTTTAGGCAGTAGAATTGGAGAAGAAAATTAATCTTGGTTTCTAAATTTAGATTTTTCTTGTTCATATAGTAACTACTTAAAATAATGCCCTGTGGTACTATTGTAGGGAAGTGGAATGCAGTTGGTATCCTAAGAGATGCCATATCCTCACATGTGCCAAGAATTTTTTTGTAAATATGTACATATGGACATAGATATACATATATATACACACACACATATATATATATACATATAAATACACTAAACTAGGCCTAACTGAGACAGTTTTGATATACCAAACATACAATACACTTTGGTAAATGTAGTTGAGATGTAAGGCATCTTCACCCACCCTAGTTTTTACCCTGATAGGATGACCTGTACATGCAGTAATTATGTGTTACTGTGCCTGAATGTACGTTTATTGATTATAGCATGTATGTCTTAATCCACTTTGCATTCTTTGTGCTTGCTTTGCACAGTGGATTTGGAGTCAGTTACTTCAAACCAGAGTTTTTTCAAACAATGATAAAGTAAAAAGGCATTCCTAACCCTGTAAATTGGTGACATATTTGAGCTGAATATAATGTATTGAAAATACTGTTCTTAAGATACTAGTTTTGTAACTCAGTTGTGGATGAGGTTGTACAATGTGACAGTAGCTGACAGCACATCCTGTGGAGTCAGGAAACTTGTACATTTGTTCTTTTACAAACACTCCACAAGAACGTCACATTTTTCATGTGAGATTTGAAACAAGTTGTTTTTACTAGAGAGGGAGAACTTGAAGTATCTATACCTTCTATACCTTTTTTTTTGTTGTTTTAATGATAGGTAGTTTTTTATTACTGCCTGCATGATTTACTTGGGTTTAAAGAATGAGAGCTGTTCTGTGCAACTCTTATTTGCCAAACTGCAAGTCTACAAACCCAACCATTCTTTTGAGGTTGCTTACTGCAGGTAATTAAGGACAAAAATTTATAACAAAAGGAGACTGCAGAGAGGTCTGCATATGCTGTGAATTGCCAAAAATAGCAAAGTCATCATTTGCACTTTATTTAGTGTTAGTACTATCTTGATAATGCGTTTCATTCTCTTACCCCTTATGTATTTGATTGTGGCAATGTCCTGTTCCGAGTGGTATTGAATTAAAAGCTTGAAAATGCTTTCATTTTGTGTGTTCAGCTCTCTCTACTTTATCACTTCTAAAATACCAAGCCTGAGCAGGTCTGTAAAAATGAATGTGTTTTCTCCGTCCTCTGCTGTGTGCCAAATTGCTGCCTCCAGATGAGGCAATGTGTTCAGCAAGAGCTGCCCTGGAAACCTCCCCAGCCACCCTGGGCAGGGAGGAGGCTGGTGCTGCTCCTCAGCCTTCCACAGCGCATTGCTGCGAGCACTCCTCTGCTCTGGCTTCCCTGGGAGCCCCATCAGCATTTAAAGAAGATGAAAAAATGAAAGGGTGGGGACAGAGCCCAGTTCTTGCAGTCACTTCTCCTCTAATTAAGGAGCTTTTGCTCTTGGAAATTTGAGCCATCAGAGAGGTTCCCACTAGTTCTAGGGTGTCAAGATTAGGAACTCCAAAGGGGTTTCATTGATGCAGTGTCAGGTTTAGCTGCCAAATCATGTGTGTGCTGAGCTTTTAACATAACCTCTTTGCTTCTGGAAATAATTCTTTTTAAAGAAGTGTTGGTTTTGAGTAGCCATATCTGTTTGCAAATCTTGGTGCTGCCGTTGCCTGAACTTTTACATGCTGTTACATGTTTGGTATTTTGTTTCTATAATGCTTTTCTTTCCCATTTCTTTGTTGCTCCCTCACTCAGAGCCTGGATATGATTGATGATGAGGTGAGATACTAGCGTGCTGTTGTGGTAAATCGCGTGACCGTCGCGTGGCAGCGTACTGTCTCTTTAGCAGAGTCACATTTCTTGTCTCGTGGTGTTGCGTGGCAAACCTCCTTGTTGACAAACATGCAGTTGTCACTGGCTCCTCTTTCCTTGTCTTGAGTTGCCCTCTCTTTGTTGCTGAGAGTTTTCAAGGCCACAGCAGACTGCAGTTTTTGTGGTATACTGGAAGCAGGAGGAGGGTCAGTGTCAAAGCAAATCTACCGGACCAGGCATCAGCTGTGCTGAGCTCCTGCTGGCAATAGGAGAAGAAAAAGATAGTGTCCAGCCCTGACAACTGGACAGCCAGAAGCTGAGGGAGCTCCCAGCATCATCTAAGCTAGTGTAAAAGCTGCTCTAACAGCAGACAGCTGCTGCAGCCTGTAGCAGCTGCTTTGCTGACCACAGCCAGGACAGAATAGCTATTGTTTCAGGCCCCACTGGCATTCCCGTGGGTGGAATAAAGTGGCAGAGCAGGAACATGGGTCTGCTTCAGCAGTTGACGCCACACTTGCTCTTTTTGGTGAGGTTTGCGCTCTCACCCACAGCAGCACAAGGTGATGAGAGCAGGGCCAGGGCTGTGGGATCACTGTGTGTTCCGTACCACTCTGTGTCATCTCGTAAGTCTTCTTCCATGGATAGTATCAGTCTCACTGGCTGTTTGATATCATCACTTTGAACTCTAGAGTGGTTTTCTGAGGGTTTTATTTTCTGCTGGTTTTTTTTAATAGCTTAAACAAATAATAAAGATCTGTGAATGAGCCCAGGAAGTGGAATGCGCAGTTCATTGCATACTTTAGAAACCTGCTAATTTGAAGGAAAAAAATCTTGTGAGGGAAAGAACATACATGGTTTGAATTGTTCCACCTGGCCATTTCAGTCCCTGCCTGGGTTAAAAGTAATGCCAGTTCCTTTTGCTTCTATGATTCTTTTGATAAAAGACTTTTTGGGTACCTCATACTCATTCCTAGGTGTCTGGTTAGAGATGTAATACAGCAGTGTGAAATTATTATTATTGTAGTGCAAAGATAGTCCAGATACCTGTGCTCTGATGCTGGCGGTGTGTGCAGGAAAATGTTGTTACTCATCTGTGTTACCCTTTAATAATAATGTGGCATATTTTTGTCGCAGATCCTTGACGATGGACAGTCTCCTAAGCACAGTCAGTGTCAGAGTCGTGCTGTTCACGAGTGGAGTGTGCAGCAGGTTTCCCACTGGTTGATAAGCCTGAACCTTGAACAGTATGTTTCTGAATTCAGTGCCCAGAACATTAATGGGGAGCATCTCCTTCAGCTGGATGGCAGTAAACTCAAGGTAATTAACTGACTGGGCTTCAAGATTAACTATAGTATTTTTCATCACTTTACATCATCTCAAAGGCAGTAAGAATTCATCCAGAAAGCAGTGAATCCTTATGCATGGAGTCGTGATAGGCTAGAATAATAAACAGAAAGTGTAAAGCCACAGCAACACTTTAAGAAATTCCTGTATGCACTTGGGTTCAGAGGCTTCAGAAATGCAAGGCATTTGCTTTGTGAAAATTCTTGGTGTATATAATGTACCTATATTTGCATGTGCAAAGCATATAGCAGTGTGTGAAAGTGATATTTGCATGCACATATTTCTCATTCAACTCTGTTTTGTGAAAGGGTGATTCTGATAAAATAGTACATAGACACATATCGGAAGTAGCAAGGGAATAATGGATTAGTGGGATACAAGAGGAATAAGCTGATACCAGTTGTACTATGTTAGAACTAAATACAGTTTTGATGTATAAAGTATGCATTGTTTCTTATAGTAAAAATATGAGCCTACTTCAGTCAAAAATACAGGAAGGAGTTACAGGAAACTCAGTAGATCTGAAAGTTCAAGTCTGGTGTTTCCCTTCTGAATTTTTTTGATGGCACTTCACTAACTATAAGGGTCTTAGAAGACTGCAAGTGAACTTTTGACTAAGGCATAGCAGTGAGAATTTGGAAGTCTTGTTCTGTGTCGACTTACAGGATTTCCATAAAATAGTTTATTTGCTTTATCTGATCAATGAAATCAACATTGGTGGTGGCAATGAGGTCTCATTCTTTAATATTCTAGAAGTGGAAGGCATGAAGTGTAGTACTTGCACATCAGTAATGTATCTGAGTCTATGTCAGATTTACTTAGTTGTTACGGTCCTCTATCTAAGAAGAATTATTACTAGAATATGAAAACAAAAAGCGATAGATTAAACCATAAGAAATTCTTTTAAATTTTGTTTTCCCCACCTCAGGCTCTTGGTATGACATCTTCCCAGGACAGAGCAATCATTAAAAGAAAGCTAAAGGAAATGAAAGCATCCTTGGAGAAGGCTCGCAAAGCGCAAGAGAAAATGGAAAAGCAAAGGGAAAAGCTTCGAAAGAAGGAACAAGAGCAACTGCAGCGGAGATCAAAGAAAACAGACAAGTGTTTGTCAGATGCAACAGAGGGCACTAATGAGCAGTGATAAGCAGAAGTGCTGCTGTGTTTGGAAAGTGGAGGCATGTCAAGGAAAGAGGAACTCATATCCACTCTGATGCCCCTTCAGCTTTCTTGTGTTCATCACCCAAGATTGTGTACAGAGAGACGGGGCTGTACATAGAATGACTAGGGAAATTTATATTGTGTAGTTTTCTTCCCTGCATATCCAGTTCACGCTCGTTGCTGTTGCCATGTGAAACAATCTCAGCCCCTCGGTTTGTTCTGTTCTTGTTGACAGCTAACAGATTTCATTTTTGTGTGATGGTGTTTCCTTCCAAACTACTCTTCTCTATTGAGCTCTGTGTGTTTGGTCACTTCAGTAACCAGCATGATGCCGAGGAGCATGTCCACTGCTTCACCTCTTCTGAATAGGATGGCCAGTCAATATGATTGGGGAACATTTCTTCAGCTGGGTAAAAGGAGTTGTGCTCTGTCTGATAAGATTTGACTTAACTTTCTAACTGGAAGTTCAGCTTCTTTACAGTGTTTGGATACTCAGTTCAGTCTGCTGGAGTAAGTTTCATCTTGCATCAGTACCTTTAAGCAACACTGCTCTGAAAACTGTTCAGTGACTTATACACTGGAGATAAAGACAGGAGAGTCAATATTCCCTCTGGGTAAATGACAGGAGGTGAAACTCTTTCTGTTAACTGTACAATAGTTAATCCAGGAAGGAGGCAAAGCCTTAAATGGTTATGTGGGTTTACACAGAAATCGGAGGATAATATTTATCCTTTAGATATCTGAGCAAGGATGAATTTCTAATTAGAGCACAGCGTATAAATCTGTATAAATTTTATTGTGCTCCCAGTGTGTAGGCAACTTTCTTATCGCACACCCCGCTTTGTTTTTCATGTGTTTCATACAGGAAACTAGGTTTATTTTGTTTCAAGTTGTTTTTTCCTAGGAAAAACACCACATCTTCAAATTCATTCTCCAGTCAGTAAGCATTGGGAGAATAAGCTTTGTGCTGTGCTATTATGAAGGTGGTATTGGAAACAATTAATGAACTTGAGTCTGCCGTAGATTTTCAATTTTTATAGAAGTGCACTTTAAGAAGAGGAAGATGAGTGATTCTGGTTACAATTAAATTCAGTACATTGCTGTTAAGGTCAATGCTGCCATGGAGGTGATAGTTACTTAATCTAAATCTCCCATGTTTTAACTGTTTTGATTGATGTATTTAAAGAATATCCAACCAAAACCTGAATTTTTGGGCCTTGGCTGTCGCACGTTTTGATGGCTTAGCAGTGGTCATACTTCAGGGATTTCGGGGGTATCTGAGGCCGTGGATGAAGCCTGCTGTGTAGTTTTGGCTGTGACAGAAGCAGTGTAGGGTGTTACTGCCTCAACAGCAGTACTGAACTATACAGTATTGCTTCAAAAGAATGAACAGGCAACGGGCAGATCTCCACAACGAGGAGCTGCAGGCATGAGCTGACTGCTCTGTGGTCAAAGCTAATTGTGTACGGTTGAGAAACGTCACTTCCCATTTGTGCAGCCTGGAAGTGGCAGTCTTCATCTAGTTGTGCAAGCCCAGAAATTGTTTAAGATGGTGATGCAGAATTAGAAGCTTGAACTTAAAAATGTGCCAGCCCAAAATTTAAAATTCCTCTGAAGAAAATGCATGTTTTAGTTTGGCTTGGCTTCTCTTCTGCTCTGTGCTTTATGGCATTCAGATTTGTCTCTGCAAAGTTCTCTGAAGCTCAGATTTGAAACACTTAGGGTGCAGTGTTAATAGTTACATTTCTTTTGATCCTAGTAATTTCTTTGACATGTAAAATGGTCTGTAAACTGACAGAGCCTAGTTCATTCAAAATTAATACACAAGAGATCTACTTTGCATTAGCTTTATTTTTCCTTCCAAATCAAATTTTTACAAGTTTTTGATGTATATTTTATTCAGATCTAAAATTGAAATTGCCATAAAAGATACTTGCTGATATTTCTAAAGGCTTGTGGTACTTTTCTTGAGATAAACCACCAGCAGCAAAATATACCTGCTAACAAAAGTTACACATTGCAGTAAATCCTTCTGTGTTCGTGCATAGGAGAAGAATTTTCCAAATGTTTAACAGCCTCATAAAACTAGCATTCTTTGAGTAAGAGAAGCTACCTGGAAGAAACTGGAAATTTAGTATTTTAAATACAATGTTGATAAATGCATTAGATGATGATTTTCTTTTTAAATTATGTTTACATTGTAGTAATGTTTAAGTGGTTGTATATAATCATCTAAGGTGGTGTCCTTGTTTTATGTCCTTTTTTTATTTAGAAACCAGAGCAGACTGCTTGGCATTATATATTGAGTTTTCATTCTTGCTTCTTAGAACGGTGCCTAGTTAATCTCTTTGTAAATCATGTTCTTACTCTGCAGAATAACTAATTCAACTTAAGTCCTTTAAGTATTCAGGGGATTTTTACTGGTGTGATAATGTTATTTTGTTTTTCTCAGACTAAAAACATCAACAAAAACTCAACTTAAAAAAATCTAATGGCTTGCATTTAAATTAAAACCATTAAAATGAATTTTGATCAACGTGTGAAAACTAAGGAAACGGAACAATGTCAAGAGTTTTGCTCTTCTTTCTGTGATAAAAGATTTATGTGGTTCCTTTTATGAAATATGGCAACTCAGTCTTGGGAAGTGCAGAAATGTCACTGGATAACAGATGTGAAGCACAGTTTGAAACTTTTCTTGCTGTTCTACAGGACCTTTAAAGTTGTGTTGCATTTTTTTTCCCCTTATATTGTATTATGACTTATAAGAAACAAAAGATGGATGACTCATCATTCTTAACTTCCTGTAAACCAATGCTAAGTCAGACTAATGTGGGGCTTGATGTAACAAGAAGAAACAATTTTTTGTGCTAAGGGGCTGGATAGCCTTTCTCACAGTTTGGCTCACCTGCAGGTGTAATGTTGCCTACGTTGCGTATTTATTTGTGGAGATAAAGCTGTTTTTATTAGGCTGACTTGCCTGGCCACCATTGAACTGCTGTGCAGGCAGTATGGTGTTTCCACACCTCAAGACACGTGCTTGTGTCATTGTTACACCTGGGTGACTGCAGCAGGCTGGCCCAAGTTATTCTTCCCCTGGTTAGGGTGGCAGGCCAGTTCTGTAAACTCTAGTTCTGCTCATTGCTGCAGTATTGCAAGTTGTGAATATATAGAGCCTCTAAAAAGGTGAAGAAAGGAGAGTTAGCAAAAAGTGGAAGTCTTGAAAGTCTCAAAAATAGAAAATGAAATGTACAACATTGCAGGTTAATTTTGTCCTAAAAACCCTAGTGCTTATATTGAGATTGTGAGGAGAGCGGTGGCTCCTTGCTCTGTTCAAACCAGCCAAACATACATTAATCACTTCCAGCTTGTATCTTCCCATTTCTTCATGGGTGGGTTGCTGCACCTGTGCAGCTTCCTGTTAAAACTCCCCGTTAGGTTTCAGCCTGCCCAAGGAGACCCGGGCCAGGGGTGAGGAAGGAGCTGCACGCCTTCCCTGCAATGCACAGAGAGTTGCCCACTGTCTGCATTTCACCCGCCGCCCTAAGCAGGTCCTAGTGGGGGTTGCTGCGAGTGGAGCCTGTTCAAGATCATGGGTTAGAATTACACAGTGGAACAGAAGCCAGTAATAAAAAGCTGAATGGAGTTAGGTGTTTGTATTTCAGTGTATACAAATACTTTTGTATTTTTTCAACTTCTTAAAATTTTTTTTTGCAATGGCGTCTCTTTTGCTGTGACTGTAGTCTGCTGCAGGGATACCACAAGAATTGAGCTTTTACTAGAATTACTGAGCAGCTTTCCTCTAAAACTTGCCAGCCCTCAGCTGTCACTGACATTCAGAGGTGCTTGACACTTGAGATCAGGGTTCCTCATACTTTATTGCTTCCATCAAAGCCTCCTGTCCTCCTAGGCTGCTACACCTTCACCTCCTAGATCATGGACTGGTAAGAGGTGGGCAGTGTCATTTTTGAGAATGGATTTGTTCTAAGAGAAAGAAGAGAAAGAAATGCCACTCTTGCAAGTAGTGCAGAATACTGTTCTACAGTAGTACGGAAGAGGATCATCACGGAGTTGAGTGTCAGTATCCTAGCAAGGAAACACGGGGTTTTATGTTTTTAACTCCAACTTTGATTTTTATTGGAGTGTTTTCAGCAGTTCATTTCTGAGCAGGATGACAGGTGAAATCCAAGGAGACTTGCCCACTCACCAGAGTGGAGTGTGGGTCATCTGCAGGTGGCACAGTCCCTTTTGTTAACCTCCCTGTGGATATTACTGGACTTTTTTCTGTACCTGTGAAACTGATTTTTCAAGGCTGTAATATCTTGGTCATGACATTGAGCCCTCCAACCCCTCAATATGAAATGAGCTTTCTGTTACTAACTAGCTGTACCAACTGGTACTTTTGCTTTCAGCATTAAGTAATGATTTTAAAAATGCACATCTTACAGCAAGGTTTGGTGGTAGTGTCTTGGGCTGCCTGTTTCTTTGGGAAGTGTGGATTGTGTTAAGAACAAGCTGTAGGGTTTGTGAAACCTGCTGAGTTAGGTGGGTCTCTTCTTCCAGAGAGATGAGGAGGGCTCACAGCTCACAAGACTGGATCCAACCCGAGTAACCCAGGAGCCTGGGGCTCCTGCTAGGTTTCCAGTGGGAGCTTTGCTACTGCCACCAGTGGAAGTGGATTTGGGCCCTGTGCAGAAGTGTCTGAGAGAAAGGGGGATCTCAGGGCACCAGACATGAGGAGTAACTAGCCCATTTGGAAGTGAAGAGTGCACAGTGAACATCTTCTGACTTGATACTTTCCCATACACATTCACTGAACAACTGTTTCCATATTTCCCAGTCACGTTGCGACGGTATCTCACTGGTCACTGACAAGTGTTACACATATTGCTAGAAGACCAGGCAGCTAAAAGACTAAAATGCACTGTGCTTACTGTAAAAATTGGCTTCTTACATTGTTTCTTTTTATATGGTTAAAGAGATAGTAGTGCTTCAGATTTTTCCCTTTTTCCGTTCTTTTTTTAAGAGGTCAAATGTGTATGAAGTGCATGTTATCCTGAACTTTTTGTTTGTACATCTTGGTGTCTGATCACCTGCATGAAGGACACAGTAGTGCCATGTCTGAGCGTGTTCTCTTGTGCTTGGTTGATATGAACTTCTCTAGATTGTTGAGTTTTCCCCAAGATAACTTTGTTTAATATTTAGTTATTGGGAGACATCAAAAGAAAACATCATGGTGGCCCTTTGTTTTCTTACAGTTGAAATACAAACAACAAAGCCTTGTGGTTTATAGTTAATTTGTTAGTGTAAATAAATTTCTTGCCAATGAGTATTATTGTTGTTAGACAACGAATGCAATAAAATGAGAAATCCTGAATCTTTATTAGAATTTGTAATGAGTCCTCACTTCTCTGCCCTTTTGTCGGTCATTCGAGAAGAAATAATAAATGGTGAGGACAACTGGACAGCTGCATGGGTCAGGCTAGGGGGTAAGGGGGATATGTACCTTGCCCTGCTTGTTCTTTGCTTCCTTCTGCTCAGCCAAAGATTATTTTAATCCCAGTTCTTGGCCAAATTGGCATGATTCACAAGCCTACAAGTGGGTCTCATTTACACTCTGTAATTATGTAGAAAGAAGCAAAAAAAAAAAAAAAAGTTCAAGGAAAAAAGTAGTATTTTTTCTTCATATGCAGATGAAATGTAGCATGCAGTCTTTTGCTGCAGGTTCATGTAAAAATAGGCTGTTTTCACGTTGATACTGGTCAGTGTTGGTGTGTTTAAAAGATCTGGATTGGTTTTGTTATATAAAAACTTTACAACTCAAATGTAGGTTAGTTATAATGGGCATTTTATACGTTCAAAGTACAGTTCTTTTACTGAATGTGTTTAATATGTCTTTTATTTATTTGATTTTAGTAAAGCATTAAGTTAGGGAAAATTGAAGGGCACAGGCTGTGTAGTCGTTTCAGTGGATTTACATCTGGCAGAATCTAGGCCAAATACTCTGCACTTAATCTGTGTAACCCAGTTTGTGTTTCCCAACAACTGAATCATAAATCTTACCTTCCATTAATACGGCCACCACCTGCAAGAAGATAAAAAGAATCCTCAATTCATAAAATTATTATCTTAATTAAAATATATATACTAAGAGGCTCCGAGTCCACAACTGACATGTAAAATGTGTCTGCTCAGCAGCTCCCTAGGCGTGGAGCCATCTATACATATGTCTTTCTTGTTTGTGCGAGTTGTCTTGGATAGCTGCAGCTGGGTTTTGGAAATGCCCACAACTGCTCCAGTCTCTGCAGCACGTTAAAGATGATGGGTCATGCACCCCTTGGGCTTGCAAGCTTGGATTTTCCGTGTGCAGGTTACTTTGTAATTGGGAGGCCAGGCTTGAGCTGCATCGTCCACCACTGCTGTTTCTGCTCTGAGGCTGCCAGGAGGCGGAAGCTGTACCCCAGCACGGCTCTTGCTGTCTCTGTCCTGCCCAGCACCACCTGAACGCTGGTGGCCCTGCTCCAATTCCCACCTCTGCGCTGCAAGACTGGGATACCTGTGGAGGAGATTGGCAATGGGTTTCCTGCCTTCCTCGCCTCAGGTCAAAGTTTTACTGTCAGTAACAGCAGATACCTATGATGTCTGTCCTCTCAAATGCTCTGGGAAAAGATAAGGCCCCTCGCTTGCCCATGGTTCAGTCTGTAGGCAGACCAACAGGAAAATCTTCAGCACAGGAGTAGCTTAGAACAGAAAAAAGCCAGTGACGAGTGAAGACAGTCTTGATTTTCTAAAAGGCCAAAACCAACAAAAAAAATAGAAGTTTGACAAGGTCCAAGAACATGTAGATTTGCTCATTTGAAGATGTTTTAGGCAACGGTAAAATGTGAAAATAATGTTTTGATGGGTTACTTCTGCACTGCTGAGGGAAGTGGCTGTTGCCCTTCTACAACCAGAGTAAATCCAGGACCAGCAGTGACTGACTGGCATTTCAGCTGTGTCACTGCCACTGATACGTGCTATAACTCTTAGAACATAGCACTTCAGAACAAAAAGTGGCACAATCCTAAAACAATGACTTTAGAATGCTAGTGCAGGCCACTGATGGCTAATCACAAACAAGTGAATAGCCCAACCTCTCCTTACTGTGACAACTTCCTTCAGAGCAGTTCTTTCAGCTTGGGCTCTGGGAACGACATCTGTTCTTCAAGGCTGAAAATGGATTACAAGTTCCTGTAAGAAAGTACACCACTTGGGAGGGAAGCTGAAAGTGTCCTGTAGGGAGAGAAGTTGCTAAGGAAGGAGTGGGAAAGCCAGGGTTTGGTAATGCCAAAGTGCAGCAAAGAGATGAGACAAAAGCCGCCCTCATTTAGGGCTGGCTCTGCTCTATGGAAGGGCCGTGGGCAGCAAAAGACTCAGAACTGTGATCCAAACAGATGAGTCCTTGTCACCAAAGCCTTCATGGGCAGACAGTGAAGCCTGGGCAGTGCTCAAGTCCCCAGATCAACTGTGAGCATTTTGGAGAGGAGCTGTGAGCACAGTTTGTGCACAGACCTGCTAATGCAGAGCCACCCCCCAGAGACAAGTCAATTAGCTGTGTAACTAACACCCAAGTCTGCCCCTCCAGCCATCACTAGACCCCCGCAGCATGTGCCATTTGGGTAGAAAACATCACAAATACCAGCAACCTGGATGTGTAGGAGTTGTCTGCCATGACAGCAGAGGGAAGCTGCTGGCATTTGGAAGGGCCAACGTGCCACTGGCTGTTCTTCAGCCTCACGCAGCCTCTTGTGCCCGAGGACGTGCCTTATATGACAGTGTCTGTGCCAGCGAGCCAGTGGCAGTGTGGGGGCTTGGTGTGGAGCAGGTGCTTTCTGGGGGCAGGAGGTGATGTGGCAAGACCCACAGCCCACTCAGCTGTGCAGAGGAAGTGGGATGACACCATCCTTCCCATACAGCAACACTGTCCCAGCCACAAGCCCTGGCACTGACTTCCTGCTCATTAGAGCTGTCTCTTTTGCTCAGGAAAGGAGCAGTAATTCTTTTCCTACCAGTGGATGAAAGCCATTAGGTTTGTTAGAAAGGAAAGATGCAGGAGTCAAGACGTGTCAGTACACACATTTACTGTCCAGGGCCACTGCTCACCCAAACCTCAGCCTGCAGTACTGCCTCCTCTCACCCAGAACAGCAAAACCCAGACAGAGGAGGGTTCGCACATACTCCACATCCTGTCTCAGTGTTTGGGCCACTATAGAGCAGGTTATTTGGTCTGTCTTAAAGGCAGAAGCACTCCTGTGTTTTCTGGACTTTCCATGTACTCTTCAGATTAGAGGGGCTGTGGCTGGTGCTGGAGCAGACTGCAAGAGGGAACAGCAATGCCAGCTTAGCAATCAGCACCCAAGGACTGGCTCTCCTCCCAAGCTTGCACTTCAGGAGCAGCCTGTCTTTTTTCTCTACAATGGTGGAAGAACTGCAGTGAGGAAAAGCTACTGCATCTGCAGAAGGATGCAGAGGAGCTGGTGGCCCTCAGGAAGGCCTGTCTGGCCGCATTCGGAAGGGCTGCTAAGATGCTGAAAAGGGCCAGTGCAGGCAGATGCAGGCACCACAATGGCAACCCCAGCAGGAGAGCCACTGCGTGTAACACAGAGCCTTTAGCTGAATGTCAGCAACAAAACTGGAGAGCTGATCACAGGTGGGAAGTCGGAAGGACAGAACACAGCAGGAGCTGCTCTGCGGGTAAGGGCATCTACACTAAGGCAAGAAGAGCTCACTCCATGAGCTCCAGCTTCAAAGGACACTGAGTTCAGTTCGTTGCAAATGACTGCTAACATCATCCCAAAAACACTAGCTGAAGGAAACCTTGGGGGGCTTTTGACAGTGCAAAATGTCAGTAACTGATGCCAGATAAACATGAAGGGTTGCCTGGTGCACAGCGGTGCCGCAGGAATCGACTCCACACCAGCTGAAATTAAACACAGAACGTGCGTGACCATGGCTCGGAGGAGTCACTGCAAAGTGCCCAGAAATGCTCCCTTTGTGGTGACAGACAACAGGAACTGCTAATGCACTTCCTGCTGAAGGTGTGCAGGACATGTTTTCCGCTCTTTAAGAGAAAAGAAAGCTTTTCTAAACTCCCTTTGAAAGACTCAGTAAGAAACCGCCCCGAAGTGATGCCCTACTCTTTTCTCATCAGATTAAAACAAATTTATGAAACTGAAGTAACATTAGGAAATGGCTTTAAGGGGAAAAGGGAAATGAATGAGACTGAAATAACATTTATTCTCCTTCCAGTTATTTTGGAAGCATTAGGGAAAGCCAACAGGAAGGTTTGGAAGAAAAACCCCTAGCACAATCCCTGGGAAGGCCCAGGGGTCAGTGACAAGTATGCACACCACACTGGTAGTCAGCAATTCTCATTTACAAAATCAGTTTTCTCATGGGGGAAAAAAAAACCAACCAAACAACAAACCAGAAATCCAGCCACCACATAGTTCAGTGTCTGACAGTTTAGTCATTTGCAATCTGAAATTGAACTTCAAGGTTACCCTGTGTCAACAACATAGGGTCCTCCCCATTACACAGATAAACTAATTTCTCGCCTTCAATTCCATTTCCTTTACTATTGCGTAGAAGTCCCATTTTGGAGAGGAAGGCTAAAATACATTTCCATTACTGTAGTTAACCTTTATTGGAACAGTCTCGTTGTTAGCAGATCTAGCAGAAACTAAGTGAGTTCCCAAGGAATTAAATCCTTTCTGCTGCAGCAGGTCTTGCCCGTGACAAGCTATAGATCACAGTAGAGAGCTCTGTGGAAGACTGTGCCAATGAGCAGTTTTCCCTCGTAGATGGATGCCACTGAGCTTCCCTGCAGCACAGAGCCGTTGTCAGCGTAGACACGTGTCACCACAGGCTCCTCCGAGAGGATGTTCTGGATGCGCAGGACCTGCCAGAGGAGGAGGAGACATCTACTGAAATGGTCATAGGTGAAAATGCTCCAGGGATAGGGAGAACATCAGCATGTTAACTTAAACAAATTAGTTAGGATGACCAGCTGCTCATAATTGCAGCCATGTGATTCCTGTGAGAGGGCCTTTAGTGAGGCACGGTCCATGAACACTGATTTTTTTTTTTTTTTTTTAAGTTGTTGCACAACATCTGAAAGGAAGTAGGGCAGTCATCCCCATGGCTAGGAACGTGCACATTTTTTCCAGACTAAGAGTTAGTTAATATCTTCTTATTTTCATATTTTTTCCCAGACAGACAGAGTAAATAACTGCCTAGTATCATAAATCTATTGCTATTGAACATGGTAATTTTGAGAAGTGTCTTACGGGGAGCTTTGGACAAGGCTGAAATCAAATGGACACAAGCCAGCTGCACTCGTAGCCACTATCACCCTGAAATCAGTACCTCACTGATTTCATAGGAAGAAGAATTACAGTGTCACCTACAGATGAACTACACTTGCACAGATTAATCATTCCTGTGCAAACATTTCTGGTCATGCTTTGCACTCAGTCTATTATGTTTAGTTTGGCAAAGAGGTGCTGGCTCAGTAATTAATGCAGTTCATCAGAATCTGTGAGCATGGCCACAGCTGCACAGAAAGCAGCCTGAGGAGTCCAAAGTGACTGAGCTACTGGGTGGAAATTATTTAGTTGTTGCCCATGGATCTGAGTAAGTGTTTGTTAGTGAGTATATGCTGTTCAGGCTCTCACTTGAGAGCAGAAGCCAGCTTGGTCTTTGCTTTAACAAAGGCACTTTGTGCCAGGCACTTTCTATGAAATGCAGCAAAGTTATACCAGGGTGATTCAAACAAAACAACTTTCTGGCACAGACATAGCCAAGAGACCAGTGATGTCTTGCAAAAGGCACCTCAGATGCAGGAAGATTTTCAGGATCATAGTAGAACAGCTTCATCCCATTGGGATGACATCCTGTCCAGATGTCTCCAGTGTGAGGGTCAATAGACAAGTTATCAACCAGAGTGTCCAGCTGCAGCGTCTATCCAACATAGAGGAAAAACAGCAAGTTAAAGCTATCAGAAATCCTGGAAGTAAACTATAACATAATCAACAGACTTGTCTCATCTGACATAACTTAGACTGATTTTTTTTAAGAAATACTTTTTCCTCCACTTCTATTTTTCTTTTTCCCTGGTATGCATCATCACCACCCCTATGCTGTGACAAACCTGCTTGCTGCTCTGAGTTTCTCCAATCAGCTCTTTCATACCTACATGTCTGTGGATGCTTTCAGTGCTCTGATCCAGACTGCCTGAGGCAGACTTCCACTACAGCTCAACAGCATGCCCAAGGATTCCTCCCTGGCTGCTGGTGGGAGGGTGGAAGACCTGAAGGTCTGTAACAGGGCACACAGGCACCCCTGCAAACCCACAGCTGGAGCCACCCAGATCAGAACTTTACAGATGATCATGCTGAAATCTCAAGCATTCATGGGAATATTCTGTCCAAAATCCAAATTTGCCTCTTTTTTATAGAACAGCAGCACCTTACCTTCACATGGGTTAAACTCCAGTTAGCATGTTTTTCCATGACGTAGACATTGTGATCCAATACATCTGCAACATAGATGTACCTTCAAAAGAAAGCAAAGCAGCTCTTAATGCATATGAGTAAGCAGACACCAAAACCAGACAGTTCCTCCTGTGCAAGCCCACACACAAACAGACATTGCAAGCAGGCTGAAGGGCACTGAAGCCAACCTGCTGAGATGCCAATGTAGCTCACACTGTGCCAGTTTTTCCATTACAACACTGAAATAAGCCTTGGAACCAGAAAGT
Organism: Cnemophilus loriae; assembly: GCA_013397755.1. Lineage (NCBI taxonomy): Eukaryota > Metazoa > Chordata > Aves > Passeriformes > Corvidae > Cnemophilus > Cnemophilus loriae. Next base: position 1,112,640 of record VZTF01004531.1, on the reverse strand, counting down.
CACAATTATGCTTTTTTTCTTTTTTTTAAGATCACCTGTCCACACCACAGGACTGGTTGATTCAGTCATACAGATGTGGGACTGTAGAGCATTCCCTGCTTGCAGAAACCCTGCCCCATTAATCCTTGCAAGCAAGACACACAAACTCCTGTACTGGCTGTTTAAAATGCAGCAACTGTTGGCCTTATTGCCTATAAAGTACCACACAATGCAGCAAACATTGCTGCTGAACACCGAGACACAAAACTTCTGTGCTGCAAACTCTCTGTACCACTCGTGTTGCACAGGCAGCACCTTGCCTTACATGAACCAGTTTAGACACCTTATCACAGAGGTACCACGTGTACAAATTCAGATCTCCGGATACTTCTTTAAGATCAAACAAAATCTAATGTAAGCAGAAACTTACTTTCTATCGGGTGAAATGTTAATTCCATTGGCTGAATAAAACCCAGATGCTACTTCTTTAACTTCTTTTGGACTGTAGTAAACAACATTTGACCAGGTTAAACCCAAGAATATTTCTAAGAACATCAACAGGAAGTCGGAGAAGTAGTGGTCATTGGTAGCATAGAAGCTGTCTGGTCCCATGGCTACTATATCATTCACACTAAAAAAGAAATAAAGAGATGGAGAAATTTAAAAAAAAAAAAATTAAATGAGAGGTATGAATGAACATTTTAGGACTGCCCAGAATCCAGTCAGGACATGGTCATCCAATACACTTAAACAGGCTGCAATTATAGATGTACTTCAAGTAGTCACCAAATTATTTAGATCCTTTCCTTCTATTTTCTATGAGCCAGGACTGTGCAGTGCTGAGACCTGAACAGGACCATAGGGCATCAGCTAGACATCTGTCTACCTGTCTGTAAGTCCATGGAAATGATTATTTATTATTATTATTATTATTATTTTCTTTTTCATTACATTGAAGTATAAAACAGAACAAGTAGGTGTTGTGACAACTTTATCAATCTGGCTGTTTATTTTACAATCATATTGCAGTACGACAGACCAAAAAAAATTTGTATTAAAAAAAAGAAAAACAGAAAAAGCTAAATGTATGTTTATTTTTACAGTGTAGCAAATCCAGATAATAAAATATCTCGAGATTCACATCTGCAATGACCTGAGCGTGGGTTACATGAACGAAGGAGAAATGGATGCCAAGCTAATTCACTGGCATCAATCACAGCAGCGCCTAAGACTAATTTAGTGATACAACTATTAAAAATCTAATTTAGAGAAGAGATTGGAGAAACACTGCTTTTTATTACACAGATAAGAAGTAATCAATAAGAGAAACAGGGATGCTGGTTAAAGAGGAAATATCTCATATTAATAACAGCCTAAACCCAAAAATCATCCTACACTGGATTTCTCCAATGCAGCCTGATCTGGAGGAAGACAGTACTTGAGTCCAATACCTTGTCAGAAGGTCATGTCGAATGGTTTTCAGGTGTACAAGAGAATTGTCATCTTCTACAAATTTAAACAATTCTACTGTGCTCTTCTGATGGGGATGGTTCACAACAAAGAGGTACACGGTGTCGTCTTGAAAAAGAAATGGAAACAGCTGAATCCTCTGCAATGGTTTGTGTGGCTGAGCACCCCCAGCCCTGAGGCAGCCTCGAGTACAGAGCACATGCTGAGTTTGGTGCATTTGTCTCATGGCTCTGCAGAGGCAGAGGGACAAGTACCCACGTTCTGCAAGATGCCTCTGCAACTGGATCCAGATCTCCAGCTACTTTTCTCCCAGGCTGGCTCTACAGGGAAGTGCTGTGTTATCTAGATTTTTGCTATTTCTTCCAAGAAAGAAATGACCACCTCATCCTTATACCCAGGCCACTGGGTTTTGTAATCTGTGAAACACCCCCAGTCAGCTGGAAGAAGGGTTTGTGGCCAAGGCAGTTTGGGCTCTCGGGTTTGTCTACCACATCCGCTGGGAGAGCAGGAGCATCCTTCTCCTGTATTCTATGCAAGGCTGCAGCCCATCTGCCCAGCCCTTCTGTAGGACCCTACATTAGCCACCACTGAACACCTTCCCTTAAAGGGTGAGTGTATGGGGATGCGGTCAAGCTGCAGAAATTTTTCTCTTTATGTTTGCAGAATTCTAATTGCCCTGAAAAAATCCCCAGTGAAAGCACAGGGAAAAAGACTATTGGTAATCAGATCCTGACGTAGGAGAACGTATCTTGGAGAAGAGAACCTGGCTTGGCCAAAGAGTAGTAGAGGTTTTGGTAATTTACAGAGATTTGATAATTTACTGTTTTGCCACAAAAGTTTCCATTCTGGGCACTACTAGACGGTGAAGGATGTATCTCCTCAAAACACCTGAACCCAGCGTGAGACAGATGTAAATGTAAAATCAATTTTCTGTGGTTTTCAACTCTAACATTTACCATGTTTTCTTTTCTTTTAATATCCAGGGCATCTTTCTGTTTCAGACAGACTGAAATTATGTGCAATTGTGTTTCCTTTACCAACTGACATTTAGAAAAGAGCAAAACGAAGGTAAAAAACCCCAAACCTTTTTGTCTCCCAGCAAGAGCAACCATTGTGGGTGCAATGCAAGGCTGCAAAGGGATTCCTGATTGTGCTCTCTGGACTGATATTTGCCACCATCTCGAGCTCTTTACCTCTGTCTACATAGGTGCTGATTCCATGAGGGTTAAACGATGCCAGATCAAACCCTCGGCTGATTCTCAGTTCCACTGCTCTGGGACTGTCTTCATTCAAATCCATCAAAAATACTTCACCTGGCTTATCTGGAGCAAAGCTCTTTAATCCTGGATATTTCAAGCCCTGTAGAATCAAAACATAAGAAAATAATTCCTGGATAAAAGGTAAACAAGAGCATCACAGGGCTGAAAAAGCTGGGGCCTTGATCGGACTTGCAAGCACACACGAGGATGTCCCTCTGCTTCAGCCTGCTGAGCCGTGAGGGAGGTGGACGACTGGCTCTGCTCTCCCTGGCAGAGGGAGCAGGCTGTGTGGGGGCACAAGGAGCCGTGCCCAAGGCACCACAGCCCCCCACTGCAGCCACACCTCGTGTGTCTGCAAACTGTCACGCCATGGGGACAAACTGGCAGTCCAGCACCACTGACTGCATCACACGTGGTGAAGCCGTGGGGAACAGCAGCAGTGCAACAGCTCATGATTCCTGGCATGAATTTTGCAACACTATCATTACCTGGGTGTCCCTGGAGCACATAGATGAGAACATCAGCTTTTGTTTTAGGAAATAATCGCCAGCCATCCTCATTGCAAAGAAAAGGTTGAAAACCTATCTCCCAAAGGCTAAAAAAAATATCAGGAACAGTATAATCAACACATAAAATTTGATTTTTTTTTTAAAGTTAGGGAATTAACACATCTTCTTAACATGGCAGAGGACTGACATTTCAACATTTCAATGAAGCAGCATGAAAGAAAGTCAAGGTTACGTGGCCAGGTAAGTCAGTGCAATAGGATACCTCTATCAGAGCCACCAACACCACTTCTGTGTCAAGAAGCATGCATGCTCAAACAGAGGGAAATGACAGCTAAGCCAACACAAGACTGGGCTGTTCTTTGAGAGCCAGTCAGCCTTGTAGAAAAGAGCCCCTCCTGCTGTTTTCACCTATGGTTTCTGCAGATAAGGAAGCAGGCAAGCCCCAGCATGAGGAGGTGGCATGGGAACTTACAGAGCTGATGAAAGCCAGTCCATTGGGAAGTATATCAATGTCTTCTGAACCAAATTCTGCAAAACAGAGATAAACAGGGGTTCTCAGGTGATATTAAGTATTTCTCATTGGAAAAAACCTCTTTGTTAGTATGATTCCAGCTCTCATGAATGGCCCTTTCTAATATGACTGCACACACAATGCAGTTCAGTGGAAAAGATCACATTGCATTAAAAGTGGTAGCAGAAGACAGCACGTCGGGTTAGGAAATAGTACTGGGGTTCACCTCTTTTGGGAGCCTAGGGGCGCCCCTGCAGTGGCCAGGCAGTCTCCCACCCAGCTCCATGTGCCCTCAGATGTTGTGAGAGGAATCATCTGCTCCTGAGGATGTGTTCTGCAGCAAGAAATTAGTGTGGGCATGGAGATTTCCAGAGCAGGACCATACCCGTGACTCAGGCCTCAGGCTTGCATAATGCAGCTGTGGGAATTGTGCACACTAATTCTCCTGATTGAGCTGGGACACTTCACAAAGATGGATTGCCAAATATTTAGTTAAAGCTCTCAAGTGACAGAGAACCTACTATATCTATAACAGCTAAGGGCTTTAATAGTTAGACCTCACTTTCAACTGCAGGTAATCACCTGCAGTTGAATCCAATATTGCCAGTTCCTGCAGCTCCTATAATATTTTTCCCTGCTAAGAAAGGAAGATAAAATAAAAACCCTTATGTAAGAACACTAGAGCAATTTTAGGCTTTCATCAAGCACTCTCCAAAGAGCTTTTAGTCCAGTGCTGAAGCCCGTTTGCCATCCCACATTTCCACCACTCTCCTGAGAAGCCTCCCCTCTCTTCTCCAAATCACCAGCAAAATCAGCATTCCTCACAAGCCACTTTCCAGATGATGAGGGAAACCACTCAGAAGCATTTGCTTAAAGAAAATTCTTCTGCAGGTTTTCTTTATCAGAGCCATCAACACATGGTTTTTCCACCCAGCGTGTCCCATGTGTCCACACCCACTCCTGCTTTGCCATAACCACACATGTGAGCCTGCATGGGTCACACCATCCCTTGCACCTCAACACCTCCTCCCAAGGAAGCACCTGCAAATTTGAGCTGGGTTTATTGTTTGCTTTTAAGTCCTCCTATTTATCCAAGCACTGGTTTGGCTGCACTGTAATTTTTCCTGGGATCACTGACAGCCTTTGTGTAGAGGCACCAGAACCCCAAATTCACCCATCCAGGAAAGTTCCTCCCCAGCTCAGCCCTGGGAAGATGCAGTGGCACAACTTCTCACTTCTGGCCAGGGCCAGCTCCTCCTCAACCTCAGCAAGTTCCTTCTCCACCCCATGACAGCAACAAGCAGAGCATCCCTGCCTTCTGAAGAACAAAATATCTGAAAATGCATTTTGGGAGGAGTCAGCTGTTATCCCACCCCTGGGTTTTGGTTCTGGATTTTGACTAACTCAGGCATGAGACAACATCTGCACTGATGTGTCCAGAGACACTTAGAGCCTGTATTTTCCAATTAAAGTTTTGAATTTGGGCTTTTTTTTTTTTTTTTCTCAGATCAGCTTACACTCTGGTTTAAGCCACGAGCTCCTATAGTTTGCCCCAGTCTCTCCAAGTCTGGGTTAATTTATAAAATGGGGTTAGTGGCAATTCTCCACTTCCCAGGATTGCTGTGAGGCCAATAGCATAAATAAATGCTGAGAGGCTCAATTGCCATGGTGACATGAGCTGGACAGACAGCTTTTACTGTCAACGCGCGCTGGTGAGCGAATAAACACAGATATAATCATTTATCGCTACTGAGTCAGTGAGGCTGCCAAGCAGAAAGATGAGCAGGCTAATTGGGAGCAGATAATTAAAAACTACGAGTTTCCGGTGGAAGGAGTGCACTGAGAGCGCTGCACCCAACCGCTTCAAGAGAAACTGCCCAGCAAAGCACATTTTGGGTGCTCCATGGCCAGGTCCTGGAATGTGTGGAAGCGAGTGGTGTCAGGAGAGCAGTGGAATGCTGATTCAGCACAGCCCTGCTGATCCAGCAGCACCCAGGAGGGGCTGCAGATACACAGCCGGCGCAGGGAAGCTCAGGGACTCTCCTGCACGCCCTGTTTTGAGAGGGCTCTGCGCTGCTCCTGCAGGAGCTCTATGGAGCAGGAGAGTTAGGAACTGACTCCTTAGGTATCACTTATAGGCACTACGTTGCTTAATTGTATCACTGAGCCCAGCTTGTCCTTGGGATTATCTGAAGAGGTGGCATTTAAGAAAAATTAAAAGATACTGTGAAAAATTGCTGCCTACTCTAGAAATGTTGGCTTTTTGTTGTTCTTTATTTTGCCTTAGTATGATGCATTCTGCAGGTGTAGCTAACGAAAAAAACCTATCTGGATTTCATGTCCAAAAGTGTGACATTGCTTTGCCTATATCCCACGAATTGTTCCAACATGCAAGTATTTCCAGCACCTTCTATAGTAGCTTCTTGAACTTTAAGAATTAGTCCAGGAGATATGGTTAGTTTATCATAAACCAGTAACATGATGAGACACCAGTAAAACTCAGAAGCTAGTGTTTATTCTGCAAATAGAGACTTTCCTACATATTTGCGAATGAGGCTTAGGACAAGCTGCAATTTTTGTTTGTTCAGTGTTTGCATCTGCGCTTATATTGCACAATATTTGAAAATCAGAATAGATTAAAGTCTTAAAAAAAGATACAGAAGAGATGAAACTGTGCAGAAAGAAAAGGGTCCACTAGAGAAGTCTTCCATTTACTCTGTGTTTGCTTCACTTGCTATAGATCCATCACTTATGATTTATAGACTGTACCAGAAGTCTGTTCTTCTATGTACAGAATGGATAGTTTACGATTATTTTGCTCAGATCCAGCTGATCCAGCTCTGGGACCTATGTCGCATTTAGGAGTTCAGAAGGACTGATTTAAACATTAAAGTAAAGATAGATTGTTCAGCTTTATCCTAGCATTTTAAAGGAAAAAGGCTCAGGAGGCCAAGATGTCCATGTACAAAGACACCCTTACACAAAGTCATCCACACAAGCAACCCTACAGATCTGAGTACAGCAGAACCCCATGTCTGAATAGTACCACTTAAGCAGCATTTAAGCTTTAGGGCTCCTTGGTCGCCCTGAGTGATATAAGCCCCCTAGTCACAGCAAATGAGTTTTAGAAGACCTTTGAGTGAACATGCCAACTTTTAAGTTTGCACAATCCTTTGTTACTTCTCTTTCTGCCACACTGGACCAACTAAATTAATTTTTGGCATTTTTATTTTTCTAATGAGCAGCAAACTGCAGAGCAAAGGCAAGGCAAGGTGCAGTTCTCTGTGTGAAGGGACAGTGTTAGAGGAGCCAGCAAGAAGCAGAAATGAAGCTCTGTAAGCAGAGACAGGTTCTCAGAAATCACCTATCCATATGTAAATGTCAGGCTCAAAAACCAAGATACTGTTCAGAAATGAAACACAACTCTATTTGTCTTTTCCAGGTTTCCTTCTTTTCTCAACAGAACAATCACGTTGCAAAAATGTCTTAAAAAGATTGCAGTAGTGACATGCTTAAAAAAATTACTCAGAAATTATTTTCTATTAATCACCATCAAACAAGCATCATTCATAGTCTTGTACAAGTAAATTACAGCTTAATCTAGAAGACTTGGAATTTTTTTAAATGCAATTTTTTCTGTACCTATTTTCAAGCACAGGAACTCTGCATATACTCATTCACGACAGCAATTCGACTTTATAAAGATGTTTGAATCCTGACACAACGAAGAAACAAGATTTAGGAAATCAACTCACTGACTCAGCAAGCTCAGAGGCAGGGCTGTAAAAGCTCATCCAATGACCTTCTATGCATGAAAAATCCAGACAAATTTCAACATAATTTAAGACATTTCCAAAAATACTAAGAGGGGGAAATCCTTATCCATCAAGCCTGCATTGAGTTTTTTTGGGAGAAAGGGAGACACAAAAAAGCAATCAATTTCAAAGCTATCCATTTTATATACTGGTTATCCTAAATGGAGAGAAAAAAACCAAGACAGAAATATTGCTGTGTGCTAAACACATGGCCCAAAGTACAAAGTCAACATTTCAGCTACTCTGTTAAACCTCTCTGCAAACCAGACTACGATGACAAACATGACCTCTCGCTCTTTGGAACCGCACAGCTGCATTGCGCAACCACGCCGAGCTCCCGCCTGCCACCAGCACCGAGTGGCACCAGCCGGCTCCTAAATATCCCCAAAATGTGGCACTGAGGAGGGACAGCCTGGCTGGCATTTAGCAGCCGCTCCTTCGCCATGTGCATGAGGCCCTCTTCTAAAGCTCCCACCCTTGAAGCACTTCCCATCTCCAAAGTGTCACCAGCTGACAGTAACCTGTAGGTACCTGCCTGAAGAGCCAGCACACCCTCATCTAAAAGCCGTATCATTTCCTAAGTGGTTTGGCAGAGGAGAAGTGTTTGCAAGGTACTCAATTTCAAGAAAAGGGAAAGAAACTAAATACCGACAGCAAAAAGGATTATACCGAACTAGTTTTTCGGTACCATTTTCTTCCTGCAGTTTCTCCCTATCTCCAAGTACAAGTAGCAAATGAAAGTCAAATTAGCACTTTGTTTCTGGGATCAGGCTTGGAAGCTGGCTTGAAGAAGCCATTACAAAAGAAGGCTGGACAAAAGCAATGCACTCAGTTATTTTAAGCACGTACCAATCCCTTTAATGAGCCGGCAGTTCGGGAGGCTCACTGGGGCTACTTCCCGTGAAGCATTGAGTCTGTTCCTGCAAGAGGAAAAAGCAGGGTTAAACAGTTTAGTTAGCCAGTTTTAAAACAGGTAACTTTCCTAGTTTTCAGTTTTATTGTCTGCCATATTGCAGCAACAAATCAGCCATAAAATACTGAATAAGCAAAATCCAGAACCAACAACAGCAACTGCTCCAAATCACTGCAATGCTTACACATGTCCAAGGATTAAGTGATTCTTCTACACTGAGTAACTTCAGAAACTTCATTTTGTTCATGAGCTTCAGCAACAAGCTTTCATGACCCACTGCAGCTCAGATGATAAAAAAACATAACCACACTTTCTTCAGGTTTCAGACACATAAATATAGTAGCACCCTACAGTTAGGACCAACATTTCAGATGAGGAGAGGGCAATCTTCTACTCCAACCCACTGCCTATTTTTGGTGACCAGGCCACCAGCAGTTGCACTTTCTTCATTTCTTAGTCTACATTCAAAGGTAGCAATAGCACTGTTGCAAGGCAGGAATACTCACTTCCTTGCAACAAGCAGGACTTGGTAGTACGGTCTTCAGCAATTACCCTGTCCCCTCCTCTTCTCTCCTGGTACCCACCTCAAGCATTACCCTTCATCAGTGCTTATTTCATCCATGAATGCGCAAGACATTCCACCTCTGGCTCATACTTCACTGCACAAGCAGATACAGACAGGCACACACAAGTTCATATTTCTCCATTTCCACCATTCCAAGTTGTTTACAAACCTATATGAAAGACACCTCACAACCAGGAGGTTTGACCATGTTGGTCCACAGTGCCACAAGAAAATATGTTGCATTTCTATGTAAAAATGTTAAGCTAGCATGCTAGCATATTTCTTTTTTTTTTTTTTTTCTGCCCAGAAGAAAGCATTTAACCTAATGTAGTAACTCCTTTGCATAACTATCACAGGCACGTGTTGAGGCTATTGCTGCAATCACAGGAAATTCCAAACGCAAAGATCCCATAGCAAAACATTGCCATGTTTATGTTATAGTTTTAGGCATAAACATAAACTAAACAGCAGTATCAGTCAGTCATATGAAAAATATGTGATACAGTTGAGCACTATACCGTATCTCAGTCTTGCATTTTTTTAATCGCTTAAATATGAATTGTACATTGCTTCAGTGCTGTATCATTGACATAGGCTGTTAACATAAGGCCAAAAGAAAAGAAGAGAAACAGTAAAAAGTGCAGAGGACAGCAAGGGAAAGGAGCCAAGTTAAACCCTCCCAAGCCCTCTCTCCCAGCACAGGAGCACTGACAGAGAATTACGCTGGCTCCCAGCCCACAAACAGCACAGGAGGGATGTCAGCTGCCCCCTTGCCCACCAGCATCCTGGCACAGCCAAACCCACCAAGCACCCGAGGGTGGCTCAGGGCGATCCTGCCTGAAGTTTGCACTGCTGCCTGCTTAGGACTTTTCCCTTCCCTATTTTCATCAGCTTTTCCCAGGCAGGCTGCAAGCCACTCTGAGCCAAAAGCACAGCCGGAACTCAGCCAGAAGCCAGAAAGGGATGATGATATCCCGACAGCATTCCCAGGGAAACACTTCATGGGCTGGAATGAAAGTAATTCGAAAGGACACTAGTCACAAGCCTGCAGCATATATAGAGGCTTTTCCAAAATGTGTCAGTTTATCTAGCTCAGACAGCCTCAGCCACGCAGCCAGATGGCCTAGATTACTAACCGGCCATACTAAGAATGGCCTGGAATATGGAGGACCTGCAATATGTACGGGATGCAACTTCAAAGGAAGCAAGAGTTTTTGCGACTTGGTGCAACTCCAGCGTACAGCACATTTTCCCTCACAGTTTCTCTTTCCAATTTCAGTCCTCCACCTGCTGTCCTACTTCATGGGACACAGACCGCAGGCCTTCCCCTTCCTTCAGCACAAACCTGTTGCATATTCAAAGACCTCTCTCTTTTAGTTTTCCTCATCTCTAGACTAACCAATCCTGAATCTTTTGGGATTTGGTTCTGGGGATTTTTTACAAATTCAGAAGGAACTGCAGAAAGTCTTTGCTGGATTCCTGCCTTCTGGGTGGGGGATGAATAAAAGAGACCCTTGGCAAGAGCTAACACCACCCACAGTTTCTCCTCTCAAGACTGTGTTAAATTACTTTTAGAGTACTTTGTGATCTGAAGTTGTGGGTTTCCAAACTTGGCAGCTGTCTTAAGACTGCTGGTACATTGCAGTTTGCAGAAAGCACAGCACACAGGAAAAACCCACAGAGAGCTACAGAAACGGGGATCCTGTTTCTACACAGAGATTCTTCTTTACCAGATTCCTAATGTTTCATTTGTTCATTTGATTTGGAGGAGAGGTGGGTTCCCCTGCTCTTCACAGCACTTTGAAATGGCTCACTAAAGCCTTGGAGTATCTTCCAGTTCTGCTATCCCAGCTCATGCAACTCCAGGGCAGGAAGGCCCCATTACCACCGCGGTTACCACCAGTAACACTTGCGGTGGATTTAGTGCAACATGCAAGCTCATTCATGCCAGGTACCAGGGTCCAGGCAGTAAAGCTCTCCTTTTGTAATTAGATACAATTACTTTCTACCCAGCGGTCAGTTAGCTGGATACCATTGCTTTGAAATCAGGCATTTGGAGTCCTTGTGAACGTAAGCAAAATTATAATGACTTAGTCACCTTCCAATACAGTAATTCAGCATCACTTTTGTGACCTGAAAGGACCAGTTACATACTTGGGAGCTCTCAGGACAGAAGCTGCTGTAACACCAGTATTCACATTCATACCTCATGGCATGAGGTGTGTGATATGGAGTATGATATGGCTGGGTATTTCAGTTCACAGCAAGTGAGGTCACAACTTAGGATCACCAAAGCCTGTGTTCCATCAGAGGAAACCTCATGTACATAGGGGCTACTGTTATCCAGAGGTCGGCTTTGGTAGAACATAACTCAAGTTTCTGGCAAACTGATTTGGGTTTACAGTTTGGCCAGTCAGCAGGAGATGAGGTAAATTCACAAACACTGCTTTTGGCACATCCCTGTTACTTGCAGGCTCTGTAAAAACAGAGGTACTACCCTCCTGCCCCAGGGCACTTTCTCCTCTTGTTCCCCTTGCTCCCAACATCACGCTGGGGAGGATTTCATATCCACCCAGTGCAAAGGGCATTTCCGCTGCATAAATGGTCCCGAAGTTAGTTTATGCCGAAACAGGATGAAAAGGGCATCACACGGTTCCTGTATTTTCTCTGGGGGGAAACAGTTCCCTTGATAATGCTGACAGCAATGATGGTGATGATGGTGAAGAACCCTTCCCCTCTGGCTGACACTGCGCTGATGCGAGGGCAGGTGTTCGCTAAGCTGTGGCCGAGACCGGGAGCTGCGGGGTCCTCACGCTCGGAGGG
>VZTF01004531.1:1050818-1100748 GCA_013397755.1 Cnemophilus loriae | reverse complement strand
GTCCCGCCCCCGGGGCCCGGCGCTGCCTCCCTCGCCGCCGCCCCGCCCGGCCGTGCCCGCACCGGCGGCTCTGCCCGCCCGCCGCCCCGCCAGACAGCGGCACGAGGCCAGGCTGTGGCTCTCTGCAGGCTCCGTGCTACGGCTCCCGTGGGAAAGGCAGGTGGACCAACTTCCAGCTCTGTTATTAAAAAAAATGTACAAAACTAAGTGTGTCAGACCAAGACTGCGTGATGTGGAATGTTCACGTACACCGTGTACACCTCTGCTGGGATGTACACGTTAACATGTGTGCACTCAAACCAAAGTTTCCTCCCCAAATGATGTTTCTCCCACTGCCACACTCCCACCAATATCTTTCTCCTCTGTGCAGGAGAAGGGCTGCAGAACCCACTCGGGGCTCCGGGGTTTCTCCCGTGCAGCGATCTGCTTTTGCATCATCTTCAGTGTTGGCCTCCCTGTGCTTTTTGCTTTTTGGGGGAACACACTTGCCAGGTTAATAACCTCCCTCAGCAGTTATCTTTCCCTTCCCTGCACAGTGAATGCCCTCACCTGCACACGTTACTTTGCACTTTTCTGAACATCTGAGCAATCACTGAAAAGGGCTTTTCTGCTCTTCTTGCCCTCGCCCTCGAGGCCAAGCAAATGCTCCACATTTACTAGTACTTCAAGTAGAGTGTGTTGGGAAAGAGGAGGCACTCTAAAATACCTTTTCCCCTCAGTCTTGGAGTACTCCTTTTTCCTTTTCTGGTCCTTGATTACTTGGAAATTATAGGTAGATGAGGATTTTTGGGAGGAATGCATGGGGTTGTTGTAACTCAAGTGCAGGATCCAGCACTTGGCCCTTGTTGAACCTCACACCATTGGCCTCAACCCATCAGTCCAGCCTGTCCAGATCCCTCTGCAGAGTCCTCCTACCCTCCAGCACATCAACACTCCCACTCAGCTTGGTGTTGTCTCATACTTACAGAGGGTGCACTAGATCCCCACATCCAGATAAATATATTAAACAGGACTAGCCCAAATCCTGAGCCCCGGGAAACACCACTCATGGCCGGCCACCAGCTGGATTTAACTCCACTTGCCACCACTCTCTGGGTCCAGCCATCCAGACAGTTTTTTACCCACTGGACAGTGTACCCATCCAAACCATGAGCACCTTCTCCAGGAGAATTCTTTGTGAAATGATGTCAAAGGATTTATAAAGTCTAGGTAGACACAGCCTTTCCCTCATCCACTAGGTGAGTCACCCTGTCATAGGAGGAGTCCAGGTTGGTCTAGCAGGATCTGCCTTTCACAAGCCCGTGCTGGCTGGGCCTGATCCCCAGCTTGTCCTGCACATTCCATTTGATGGCACTCGAGATGATCTGCTCCATGATCTATCTTCCCTGGCACTGAGGTCAAGCTGACAGGACTGCATTGCAGTACTCCAGTTGTGCAAGCCTTCCCACCCTGTTTCCATGATGGCAACTGTAGCAGTTTTTCCTGCTGCATAATGACTTCCCACTCCTTCTGTTTGTTGCCCATGCTGCATGCACTGGTGTAGACGCACTTCATTTGGGCTGTCGTTCCCACTGCCTTTTTGGGGGTAGAAGCCCTAAGTCCTGCATGACCATTTTCACACACTTCTGTGATTTCTAACAGCTCAATGATCCCTGCATCTTTGCTGCCACGTGGATCTCCATCCATCTCCTTCCACCTGCCGCTGAGGCAGCAGACTGAAGGAGCTTGCTAGCACACCATCCATCAAACGTCAAACACTGATGCCTCCAGGCTTATCTCTAGCTAGACTGGTTTTTTCCCCTTTCCCCTTCAAATCTAGTTTAAAGCTCTTCCAATGAGCCCTTCTAACTGGGCAAAGATCTTTGAGATCAGGCATATCCTCTCTGTCCCAAACAGACCTGGTGTCATGTAGATTGACCCATGATCAAAAAAAACAGATTATGCTTGTTTCTTATCTCAGGTTTCACACCAAGACCATTTTCCTAGCGTAGTACTTTTCATTTATTTATTTACGCTGCAGTTTGATTTACAAAAGCACATACTGCTTACTGCCTGGTACTCACTTTTGAGACAAGATGGGTGCAGTTCGTCTGATAAAATGTCAGTGTCTGCAGGGGAGATGAAGACATCAGAGCTGGTCATAAGATTACAAGAGCAGCCATACTGTATCAGATCAAGGGTTCAACTCAACAGCCAACAAAGGCAGTGAGCAAGGGCTTAGGAAGAGTAAGGAAATGGGGGGCAAGTTGGATAAATCGCCCAGGTTTCTTTGCTAGTTCTTAATTCTTTTTAGCTCAGTAAGATGAGCTTTACCTTTGTAGTAACCCTTAATAGATCTATCATTCAAGTACTTTCCTGTCTTTCTTTGAAGTGAGTTGTGCTTTTACCATACTTTTCGCTGATGCCAAGCCACCTAGGCACCCTTTGTGGTCACGGCAGGAAAGCAGTTACTTTGAGGTAGGAATTCATATAAAAGGTGCCTAAAATAGATCAAGAAAACTTTCCTAAGAAGTGGACATTTCTCTGCATCCGTTGGAAAGGAGCCTACAGTGACTAATTCAAGTGCAGAAATCTGCTCTGTAGATGCCTGAAGGTAGGTGGAATGAATCTCCCTTGAAGTCTCTGCTTATCAAGTCACCCTTGGCTGAAGGAAGACTCTGGGCTTCTCAGCAGCCTACCTCCTCAGCACATCCCAGCCAGCCTGGGGCCTGCCCACTGGCACTGTCAGCGTCCGCTGTGGCTTTCCCTCACCAGCACCCCTCGGCTGGCCAAGTGGCTGCAGCAGTGCTGGAAAATTCTCGATTGCTTTTTGGTCTGTTCCAAATCCCCCTGTGGTCTTTGCTTTGGGGCACTCAAGAGAGACCTGGGGGTGATCTCCTGCCACATAGCATAATGACTAAAAGCAGGAATGAGTTGTGTGCACCTAATCAGCTGGAGAGTGATATGTACCAAGCCTGGCAGTGGAGGAAGTGAGCAGAGCAGGGAGACAAGAAAAGTCTTATGCTAATTTAGTCCTTTAGACTCCTCTACAGTCAATGAAAGAAAAGAAACCTTCAGTAAACATGTCCAAGGATGGATTTATTCTATCTGGGAAAGCATGCATGAAGTAGGACAAGTAGCAGCCTGTAGACGCCTAGGCTCCCTCTCTCCCTCTGTCTCCCGGCTGATGGAAGTGAGACAGCTTACCGAGAAAATAAAAGGGACCATTTAAATTACTGAAGGCAAAGGGAAATTTTTCTACTAAAAATTTTGGAAGTCTTAAATCTTTCACTTGTAAAAGATGTCCCCTTTACATGTGCTTCTCTATCTCATATCGTCATCTTTTTTAACAGGTAAGATACAGAAGCTATGTACACACAGATTTGGATTTCACAACTATTCCAAAATGCACCATTCTTGAGTCATTAATGAAACACAGAATGTTTTACCAAACAAACTTTAAAAAAGCCAAAACTCTCTTTTTATCCAGATTTTACTCTCTCTTACAGGGATGCTAATCTGAAGCAAATCCACTGATATCTGCAAAATCTGATATTGCTAAAGTATTTACAATGAATTTACACTAAAGATTAAAGGTCAGAATATTGTTCTAGAGCACTTTTGGGGGACTTATCTGACTAAATGCAAAAGCCTACAATGCAGGCGTGATAGTATTAAGCGGATCCTTCAGTTCATGGAGGGCATTGAGGGCAGATCTTAAAACTGGGTTAATGTAAAGGCCACATCCATCAGATTGCTGCTGACATGCAGGTGCTGAACTAGCTCCAAGTAAAAATAAAAACTGGCAGGCAAGAAAGCTGCTTCCCACAAAGCCAGGCAGAAATCACAAGCAAAGCCTGTGGCTGCCAACTGAAAGATGAGGGAAAAGGCTTCTAAAGCTGCAGATCATGGAAATGACAAGATTCTCTCCAAATGCGGTGGCCTAAAACCACTTTAACCCTGTTAGCTGATCAAAGGGAAATTGCAGATGGCCTGCTCAAATATCTTGGCAATTTCTTAAACCTTGCATTCTTTAGCCCTGCTAGAGTTAAAAGCCACTTCTCAGCTGCCCATTCAAAAACCGGGAGCAGAGATTCCTACAGCGTCTGAGCTGTTGCCACAGAGCAAGGCAAAGTCTCTGCTCACGCCCTACCACTGCACATAAATACAGTGTCACCAACCAGTTAGAAAACATGAGTTCACCACTATCACCTAATAGAGAGATTGGTACCTCAAGGCATTCAAGAAGACAGATGCATAGTGCCTTATACAATGAAAAAGGTAAAAACACTCCTGCAGTGACACCAAGGTATATTGATTTTCTCAACTGCTGAGAAAAATACCTGTCACAATGACATCAGCAGATTTGTGGGTGAGGGTGTTGAAAAGGCTTTTGCAGAAACAGTCTGGCTTTTAGCCGTGTCCTGCCTCAAAGCAAGCAAAAGTCTCTACCTGGCCTTTGCAGAGCTGGCTGAAGGTTTCAGCCTGCCAGCCATGAGCAGCCTGGAGGCATCTGCATAAATTTGGGTATCCAAATAAGTTTTTGAGTATATTTTGGTTCTTTCATGATGATGTGAGGTAATGAAAAGGTTCTTAGTGATGACAAGATGTCAGAACATGTCACTGTCAAAAACAGCCCCAAGCAAGGCTATGTCCTAGCCTAGCTCTTGTTTACTGCCTTTATGCAGCAGTTTTTGTTGCTGCATCTGGAAGCAGCGGCAAAGCAAGCTGCTTTAATTATTTTATAAGTGGCAGAATTGCTAAACTGGAGAAATGCCAGGCTAAATAGAAAGTCAGAGAGGTCCTCTCAGGCAATCTGCACTTTGGTGCTGACAGAGTGTGCAGGATAGTACTGGTGGTTTTCACTGCACTGACACAGTTCAGCCCTGTCACAAGCATAAAGAAAATAATGCTGTCTTTTTTCAGCCAGAAGCATGCTGAGCCAGTAGTGTGCCTTGGCAGTACAATCCTTCAGTCTTGCAGGTGACATTCTGCTATCGTGGCAGCAAGCTTCTCAAACACTGTGACTGATAATTCAGCTGAGGGAGAGGGCCATGTGGCTTTTGAAAGATTAAAGCTGTGTATAAAAGCGAGGAGGTTCCTGACTTCAAAGACAAGTAAAGGAGAGCATGTTCCTGTCATTATCACTCCTCTGTACAGTAGGACTCTCAGGCAATACACAACAATTGCTCTGACTCTCAGCCCACTCTATGTGAACTACTTTCATGAGCTTGCAAATAAAAAAACAAAAAGTCAGTGTCCTGAATGCTGAGATTTGATCCATTGTCAAATGTTAACCACTGCCAAAGACTCTTATAGTCTTAGGTACACTGGTGTGAGCACTGGTGCATACATCACATGTAAGTGTTGCACATAGTTGTGTTCTGGGGCAGAACAGTCCAACATAATCATATAAAGATATAATTCATGTGGAATCATAAGCTATTTAACTTTTAAGCATAAACTATGAACACATAATGTGAAAAAGACTGTAGGGCCTAATCCAACACGTACTGAAATCCTTGAGAGCTGCTACATCATAGCCTCTTCTCTGGAAACATGTGCCAAAGAGCAAAGAATGTGGCCTTGGTAGCACCAGAGCCTTTGTAGCATCCAAAAACAATACCCCCCACCCCTGCCTTCTTCACTCTGCTTTTGTGGAGGAGGTGTCACGTGAGTGGCCAAGAGAGAAGGCACCCACAGGATGCTATAGAGCACTGTCAGCTGTAGACATCTATCTCACTCTCGACCTCATTCACCTCAAGAGCAGGTTGTACGTGAACCTCATTAGGCTCTAATAGACCTTCTAGAAGAAGGTAGACTTTGTCTTTTCTGCCTAATATCATCACAAGGAAGACGAAGTGGAGCTAGAGAGCACACAGCAGGGAGTATTGTACACTTGACACCCAGAAACACTGTATTTCTCCTCATCTCCTTGGAGTACCCTGGGTGACTGCTGCCAGCAGCCCTGTAGCAGGTAGACAGCTTGAGTATATGCTATCAAAACTACTAGAATTTGGCTTACAACAGTTTTTAGGAGACACTGCATACATTTTTTTCTGTGGTTCACCTTTTGTTCTAACATGAGCAGAAATTTGAAATTTAAAAGCAAACAGCTGATTTCTATTTTATGATAAGAAAGCAGCAGTGATTATATTTTAAACCCTTGATTGACATCTTTGAGAGAAGCTCAACATTTCTGATCAAAGTGGGGAGGCATACACAGTGCTGACCACGTTCCAATTTTTGACCACATTAATTTGACTTATAAATACCAGCACCATGAACAAGAAATAAGGCCATGTACCTTCGTCTTTCAGCAATCCTACATACAGTGATCAGAAGGCTGTAGAGCACTTCAGTACCACCTGTTAAAACATTCTCGTGATCTACTACTAAGGTCTCATCTCAATATGTACATTCTGATCTTTAAAATTCTATATCCAAGTAACTGAGTTTGGTGGTTGGGTTTGGTGGTTGGGTTGGGGTTTTTTTCCCCATTAGCAGCCTCAAAGCTTGTTGAATTCATGGTTTTTTTATAACATAGTGGCACAAGTCTACAATTCAATAAAATTGCATGTAGTTGGAACTTTCAGCACTTTCCTTTAAAGCCTAGGTGGGGCTTCAACTATTGTGTAAAGTGTCTTCACTGACACAACTAAGTGCTATGCAAAGCTCAAAAGAAAATATGGACACATGAGCCTGCTGGCCTCAGGCTGGCCTAGGGGCTTCTCTGCACAGCAGGTCAGATGCAGCCACGGCACTTGGGCATCCCCAGAGAGAGCACAGAAAGGGAGACCTCTCACCCCTGACATCCTCAGCTGGAGACTCACATCCCTGGCTCTTGCTTGCAGCTTCCTTGAAGTTTTGTGCCAAGAGTCTAATCTTGCTCTGAGTCCTAAAATGCCTGAAGTCTCTTGTGTTTTGTGGAGATGGCTCAGGGATTTGTCTCCAATTCCTACTCTCTTCCTTCCCCTGGGAGTACACTAGACACTTTTAGGTGCAGATGCCCCTCGATTGCCAACATAGTGCCATGGATGTCTCCCAGGGTGTTGGTCACAAGCAGACTTTGGGTGTTGGGAGGGAATGGTTTGGGCAAGGAGTTCATTGCTGGGAGCCACAACCCTCCTTCCATCTCACACATGGCCCGGGGATCACAGGCATCAATGGCCAAACTGGGGCAAACCCAAACATTTAAACCTCTTCATCCTGGGGTAGTTTTCTCTCTTTGAACCACCCTGCTTTGGATATCAAACAGCAGTCACAGAACTGCACATTATCATAGAAATCTTCCTCAAAGTATTTCCTCAGGGATTCATTAGATTGCAAGAACTTTGGATATTTACTCTCACTTTTTGCAGTACCAACTTTCTCAGAGTTTTTAACATGTGAACAATGCACATCACTTGTAAGAAAATAAGTCAGAATTATATAACTATGGTTTGGGGAAATTTGTCTTTTAATGTGTCATTTTAAATAAGACCAGAATGTCCTCAGAAGGAAAAGCTGGATTTTTTTTCTAAAGGGAATTCTCTGACTTCTTCTGTGGACTCTCCTCCAGTAATCAGGCATATCTGTATGATGACCAGATCTTTCAGTGCACTTTCCATTGACTCAGAGGTGAGAAATTAGATGGGTTAGAAGGAAAAAAAAAGCAGTTTGCTGAATAGCACAACAGATTTTGTATCACATTTTTATTTCAGTGTTAAGTAAGCAAAAAATTTTAATTAATAAAAGAAAAACAGTAATGTTCTATTTCTGCATAGTATTTGAAAGCAGTTTCTAACATCACCGTGACACATACCTTATTTACTAATTAATTTTTATTTATGCATATTATTACTAAACACATTCTAAAAATCAACTCACTTATCTAAATATTGATTAAATTACTGCCTTTGACAAACATCTATAATTTACTACTAAAAACACTCTCTTACAGAGGGTTATTTGTAGCCCTCTTTTATTTGGCTTACTTTGTAACCAGATTTATAACCCAGATTATATTTGGTTTACTTTAGACTTAATCTTTCCGGAGTATGTCTGATCTGGTTTTGATTTCCATCTTCAGACAAGTGAAATTGCACCCTACAAGTGCTTCTAGAAACTCTTGCAGGAGACAATGTGACAAACTCAAGACTCAGATATTTATGCTGTAGGTATCGATGTTTGGGCAAGGGAGGAAAAATATTTTCTTGTCTGAGGTGAGCTCTGGCATGCTGTAAGAGTCACATAATCCTCCAAACTATCTCACTCTGGCTTGTGTCAGTCTTTGAATTGTTTTATTTGCTTTCCTATGCCTACCAAAGAAAAAAGAGTCTCATCTTGAGAAAGGTGATGGCAAAAGTGAATAACCAGATCCCCTCTCTCTACTTATCCTTGCTTCAGAAATGTTCTTGCGCCTCTCCCTGTGTAAAAAATCTTCCGCTAGCCTTATTTGGAAAGGATACAGCAATGTGCAGGCTCTTTAGCCCGTTCTTCTTTTGGAGAGGTCACATATTTCAAGCAGGAATAAAAACACCACTCTAAGTTACCATTTCTCAGAAGGAAGTACGTTATTGACAGGATTTGTGTTGCAACAGAACGATAAGTGGGTTGATTTTTTTAAAGGTTTGATTATAAAGCATCTTCTTGAAATAACAAGAATTTTCTCCAAGTGCTTTTCAGTTTTAGATGCAATTCTCCAGATCTTTGACATGAATGACATGAATATATTGATACTAAAAGGTGTCAGACTCCTGGAGCTTTTGATATTTCAGGACTTCTTCTTATATTAGGACTGGGTAATCCATTGATGACAAAGAAAGCCCACAGCGTGCAGCACTGTATTTTCCTGTTTCTTACGTAATGATTTAAAAGGAAGAGCCAAGTCATGATCTTTATTTTAAACTTAATTAGAATGATTTAATTGAGAATATGGTTGGAAAAGGACAGACTATAAAGAGAATAAAAAATGAGTTAAATGAGGACTTGGCCCAGAGAATGCAGGAGAAAAAAATAAAACTAAGCAAAAATAAAGCCTATATCCAATGCCTAGACAAAGCTACTGAGAAAGTTGTGATTGGTCACCATGGCAACAGATTTTTAAATGGAAATAAAATGCTTTTAATACTGCAGGCACATTTTTCTATACAGATCTAGTAAATTAACTCAGACTCATTAAAGTGAACATAATTTTACAATATGTATTCTATATAATGTTGGAAACAGCAGTACACAGAAAATCAAAATATAAATAGCTATAAGATGTTGATGTTTTTACCATATTACTGGTTCAGTCATTCAGAGGCTCACGAGGTAAACGGTAGCATTAGTTATTTTCTTTCCTCAGGGAATATTTTAATAACTGGTGTAAATCAAGGCAACTGTAAGCTTAAATGAGAAATATTTGCTTTTATTTTCTTGGCTTTTATACTAATGGTCTCGGGGTGGTGAATAAACATATTAAGCTCCATTCCATGATGCAAGAATTTGTTCATACACCCTCTACTCCACACTGATGGAGGCAATTCACTTCTCACCCCCTTTGCTTTGCATCCCACACAACAGCATCAAAGCCAAGCCAGTCTTGCATCATTCATGCACATTTTGGATGTCTGTCAACAAGAGCTGGAATTCCTGCAGTTGGAGCAGGATTTATCCTGTCCACTACCAATAAAACCAGCATCTAAGATGATGTGCACATTCTGGTTTAGACTAACACAGCTATATTGTCACTTCTGCCCCTTCGATCTTGTTCTGTTGTGCTCGGGGAAGGTAGAGGGCAATACCCCGAATGAGCAAGCTTAGCAGCTTACATTGCTTAGAAATGTAGCAAGCAGCCACCGTGTATGAGTGACTGATTTATCAGCAAAGGGTGAGAAACACGGGCAGCAGCAGAGATTGAAAACATTAATCAAAAACACTGGCACAACCCCGTGGGCGTAGGACGATTATGAAGCCACATCAGACCTGCACTGTCCCTGCCTCTCTCCTGCCTCCAGCCGTGTTTGTGATGCACTGCTTAATTTGTGATATCTCCTCTTCCCTCTCCACACATTCGCCCTTTCGGCAGATTCTTCCATATGCTTTATTTAGGCATTGCCTCAAATTCAGTCCTTCAGAGCAAGAATAGTTAGATTCCCAGGTCAGCAAAGAGCTGGCTCTTTGGTGGCTGTTTAAAGAATACCAGTACTGCTTCTTCTGAAAGTGTTTATATTTTCATACACCAGCATTTCGATCCAAAAGGACTGGCATTTTAGAGCCATTTCAGAACTGGAGATCCTTTCACACTTTGGCTCTTTGCCTATCCTAGAACTCCTGTCACTTTATTCAATATATATTTAATATACAAGAAATAATTTAATGTATAGGAATCAGCTCATAGACACCATCTCAGCTCTAAGCAAATCTCACTTTGACAGGCAAGCCAGAAGTTGTTGGGAAGAGCCTGATGGTAATCTCTCATCTTCAGCCAGCTGCTGCCACGGTTCAGCCCCAGCAGGGAGCCCGTCCAAGCAGCAGCAGCCCCGCAATCAGAGTGGGTAGGGAAGATGCTGTCTGCAAGGCACTTTCTATGGGCAATGAATTATTTTCGCTCTGAAGGAATACTTGTCTTTAAAGAGCTGCTTTCCACAGGCTTCGTTGAAACCATAGTCCGTGCCTCACTGCGTCAGGAGGGAAGAAGTGGTAAAGATTCACGTTCATATTTAAGTTTTGTTGCAAAGTCCTACTGTTTTACATGCTGTCGGATACTCAGACATCAAACTGCAAAAAATATGAGGAGAATTTTCCTTTAAGCACAGATAGGCAAGATTTGTCTTCTCCATGTCTTAGAAATACTGTCCGCTTGATTTTAAATTCTGTGTACATGCTTTGTGTTTACACCACTCATGCCCTTTGAACCAAAGAGAACCTTCAAGCATTCTGTCTTGGTATCTCATGGTATTTCTTTTAACGATTTTGTAGAACAAGTGCATTTTGTGCATACTTTTTATAGGACAATAAACTAATAATTATCTTCGTAGTAGTACTTTTTGAAAGACTAATTCTCAATTTAAAATACCCTAAATTTAACAGCTAACACTCCAATATCAATAGCTAATCCCACCCTGAGCTTCTGAACATGCTAATAAATACACTGATAGCAGGAACTGGAACAACGTGCAGGAATAAAGGAAATGGGTCCCTGGGGCTGAGGATGGAAAGAGCAGGAATAAAAGCCAAAACAAAATCCGTGGAAGGATGGGCTAAGCTTTCACCATGAAGACCAGAACCTTCATGAGAATGAAATTCTGGATTGTTGCCATCAACTTTTGATTTTGTAACATGTGTGTCCCTTAAGGCTTAAGCACGTCACTTGCTCCATATTTGTAAATTATTCTTGCTTTACTGAAAACAAACCTACAAGCCCCCAACTCTCCCAGGCACATAGGTTCCCAGTTCCTAGGAACTGTACTTCACTGACTTGGGAAGATTATGTCTAAATGACTTTGAGTATCTGAGACTGTTTCCATCCCTTGCAAATGAGAACAAAAGTGAAATAATATAACGAAGAATGAGAGGAGGATTCAAAACTAATGACATTAAGAAGGTTTTAGGTTAACCAGTCACAGGGATGAATTTACAGAGAGGATTTTTCTCCAAAGATGATTTATGGCTGAGCACCTGGAGAAGATAGTTTGCACCTGGCAGAGCTCAAGAGCTTTTTTCCTAATAAGAAATAAAGCAAGAAGCATGGGGATGATTTATGTAATCTTCACACTCAGAGTCAGCATCCTGGAAAAAGAAAATCAGATAAAATATAACGATGGCTAAAACTGGCAGGAAGATATGCAGTAGTGGGAAAAAAATCAATATTAATATTAGGAAAAAAAACGTACTAAATGAATAAGTAAGAGGGCTGCGCTTAATCCAGTTTGGGAACTGAGAACTGTCAAGAAACAAAGGATATACTTGGCAACAGAAGGGATATACAGGGTAACATTCCCCACGGAGTGGGCAGCAGCGTGGCAGACTTGGTCTAATGCTGTAGATGCTGTAAGGGCAACGGCAAAGCGAGGGGGTTGTGATCACTGCTCCAACAGTATTTCTACAAGCATGCTCTGCTCAGAAGAGATCAAAGTGTGGGATTAACTCAAAGATCTGTTTTTTGCTTCAGGCCCACGGATCTGACAGTACATTTACCTCCTTAGTATGTAAGGCTTCAGAGCAGAACAGACTGCTTCGCAGGGAGGTGTGCTGGCTGCTAACCTCCCTGGCCAGGTGTGCTGGGACCCTGCTGCAAGGCAGGCCCCCCTGGAGCTGGGGAGAGGAGGACATTTGTGACACCACCTGTGTGGGTGACCCTGCATCTCCTGCTGCTCTCCGCACCCCACGGTGCTGCCACCGGAACAGGGTTGCTGCAGAACAGGCTGGTTGGCTAGACACTGCCAGGATGTTCACTGTTGCAACTTGGAGCAGCCCCACAGCTCTGCTCGCATCACCACCATTCTTTGGGAGCATTTCTCCTTCTGCTGGCTTCCTGCCTGCCCCAGCATAGAGTTCAGGATGTTGGTTTTCACCTCCAAACTCCATTCAAGCTGTTCCCAGCACTGCTGTGAGTTATGTGGCTGCCAATAGATTACTGCTCTCCACCAGCAAGAGCCAGCGAAGGGGCGCTGGCTCCTCAGGAATCGCGCTCTGCATAGTCTGCCAGTATGTCTTTTCTCACTCTCTGCTTAAGCCTGCCTTTGCCTTCTTATGAGAGTCCCAGCTCTGAGTTTCATACACACTCCTGTGCCACCCATCATCCTTCTCAACACCAGCCCAGTAGTGCTCATGCACTCACCTCTGGGCAACGATCCCCTGCTCAGCTCAGCTCAGCTGCTTGGTGCCCAACCTAATAAAAGACATGACCCACTGAAATCAGTGGAAATACTTCCCTGGGCTTCAGCCAGGACTTTAGAATAAGCTTGTGATAATGCTGATAGAGAGGGTCCCCAGCAGCCCAACTAAAGCCAGGGACAACGGTCTCATTACCTGAAGTGGGAAGCAGAGTGCACCTCAAGAAGTTGTCTGCTCTTCTCTTGTTTGCTGTGTAACCTGCACACCTGCTTCTTGTGACCTGCTGTAACCACTTTTGAGGGGCAGATCCAGCCTGTCCCCCCGAGGTGCAGGTGTTCGTGTGCCTGTGGCTCGTCCTGTGTTGTGTGGCACTGCGTGGAGCAGAAGGAAGGGATGGGGGCAGGAGTTGTCTCCCTGGAAAAATGTGCCTTTGCATTAGCACTGTAATTTAGACAATTGATCCTAAATGTGGAAACCATGTTTTTTTACTGGATACAGTATGTGAATGCACAGCACCCATGACAGTGGCCTCAAGTCTAACTTACAAATATTGTAAATATTGTAGCTGTCATTTATATTAACCAAGGGATGAGCTATTGTTTCACAGTAAGATGTCCAGAATATTTGGCAGACCTGGGGATTGGATGACATCAGTGTTGACTTTCAAAATCAAACTGCCACCTTGTGGTACGGTGAGGGAGAATTCCGCAGGAAATCGTACAAATAACAAAAATACAGATATATAGTAAAAACTGGTTCCTTTTGTTCCCCCCAGTCTCACAGCATTTATGTATTCTTAAATATGTTTTGATTATACTTCAGCCAAATTAATTAAAATATTTATGTTGTGATTTTAAAAGACTATCCAACTTTTTGCGATTGTTTGTCAATTCAAAACAGAAACATTTCCTTATTCTTGTGTGTAATTGTACTGAAACTATGCATACGAGTAGATTTTTTCAAGATTAAACCCAAATGCTGCTTACAGGAAAACACTAACTACTAAGGCCACATAGGTATCTAGATAGGCTATATACATATCTATACTTGTTTCCTTTCTCTCTTTCAAACTTAAAGATGTCAAGAAAAATTTCTGTGAGAGTCAGAGCAGGGCCACACAAATTGCTGAAGGTGAGCAAGTTGTAATGCATCATCTGGTCTGAGGTGCTGTTCCTCCCTGCGCATGCTCTTGGACCATGACAAATGTAAGGTAATTTTAATCAGCTTTCTCTTTCACTGTGGGCCAAGCCAGCACAAATTACTTCACCTTGCTTGTCAACCAAGAGCAAGCACGATGGATCAGCAGATGTGCAGCAATCTGTTACAGACACGTGCTTGTGCATGTCAACCTTTGAGCAGCAGAGAGGCATAGAGATGTCCCAGCACAATCCTTTCAGCCAGATTGAACGTCCTCGTGTCGTATAATACTATTTACGAAAGATGATAGATAAAAAGCTAGTCCACTCCAAATCGAAAGTGTAGCTGAGGTGAACAATTGATTGGAGCCACATATCGGTGCTTTGTGCATCCATGACTTTCCAGGAATATAGTGGTTTAAAAATAAAGCTGCAGGTAACAAGAAGCCTGTAAGATCTGGAGTTCACATCTTGTTCCTCTCCTCATACCAGACAATCATCAACACTTTTTTTAAAGCCTGAAGTCATCCACTAATGAAAGTAACAAAGTAAGCACGAGGTGGTTCTGCAGGAGGGAATGAAGAGCCTAATGCCGACTCTGC
This sequence comes from Cnemophilus loriae, assembly GCA_013397755.1. Taxonomy (NCBI): domain Eukaryota; kingdom Metazoa; phylum Chordata; class Aves; order Passeriformes; family Corvidae; genus Cnemophilus; species Cnemophilus loriae. The sequence continues at coordinate 1,086,227 of VZTF01004531.1, read as the reverse complement.
TCTTAAGCCTCAAAAGACACAGATGAGCTGCCTGGGACCTATAACACCAGGGCAAGCCATTTTCCTTCCCACTGTGTCTATTACAATGTACATTACCTCAGGGAATTAGTTTTTGTAAAGTATTTTTCATTCAAAAGTACACAGGTAGAAGGAACTCACAAATATGAACTGCTGTCTGGTACCACCTTTGCTGAGCATAGGTTGTAGGAGAGAGCTGGTGAGCATTCCCATGGACAGGGGTCCTGCAGGTGCTCCTGCCTGAGGAACCTGGTCTCTGGAAACCCTTCAAGCAGAGAGGCTTTCACTGTCACCTGGCTAACGTTTCTCCTTCAGTCCACTTGGCAGCCAAACTCACAGGAAAGAGAAACATGAAGATTTCTCTATAATGGTGGTTGTGGTGGTGTCTGCTTTGCTGGGTGATTTAAATCAAGGGTAAATAGTGTTCTTCAAGCTATGGTCTCATCCAGCAGCCCAAGTGGGTGCAGCTGTGAACCACTTCTAAGTGATGCATCGCAGCAGCTCATGCTAGCTGTCTGTGGGTTTTCATCCTCTAACTGCTGTCAATACAGGGATGGGGCTGGTGAAGACTGCAGGAAAAGGCAAGGAGGTGGCAGTGTTCAGTGGATGATGGCCTAGTGAGAGAGAAGTTCTGAATTTAGATGAAGGGTGAGCAGGGGAAGGAGAAGAGCCTATGGACCCATGCAGCCTCCTGTGCTTGCAGCTGAGTTAATCCACACACAAACCCCCTGCAGTGTATCAGATTCCCCACCCCATAACATGTCTGTACAGCCCTGCAGCCCCCTTGTCCCAGCATTTCTCCTTCCAAGGAGCACTGCTTGTTGCCCCTGAGCCCAGCACCAACAAGCAGAATGCTGTCCTGGAGAAGAATGGGTTACCTCCCACGTGAAGAGTGTCTTGGAGATTTTTTAGATTTTTTTTCTGAATTGCTCTAGTTAAAAGGCCTCTGCAGGCAAAGCATCACATCCCATTGCAGCCAATAAATTAGCCATGGCAACTCTGAAAGGAATTGTGAGTGCTTCTCCAGCTGAAAAACAACACCCAGGACTAGTGTCTTTTAATGTAAGTGTATGGGCAGGAGCAGAAGGTAATCAGGTGGTTAATGAAGCTTAATGTGTATGAAGCCCATGGAGATAACTCTTATTTTGTTTTAATTGCTAGTGTGTCTGTCCTCACTTTCATCAAAAGAGTGTGGTGATATCTAAGAGTGGCATTTCAATGCCCGAAATGCTCCTCATATAAATAGAACAAGCAGATCAGCATGACTGAGTGATAAAATTACCTTCTGGTCTTCAGAAACTTCAGCATGCAACTGTGCTATAGAGACCTCAGTGTGCCCCTCTTCACAGCACAAACACATTCGTTTGGAAATGGATTTGAAGGAGACATACAAAGAGAAAGAGAATATAGACGGGAAAATTACTCGAGCTGCAGCTGCAAAGTTGGTGAAAAAATCTTTTCTTGAAGCCCTGAAGTCCAATGACTTTGAAACACTAGAAGAGCTCTTGAGCCAAAAGAAAATAGACGTGGACACAGTGTTTGAAGTTGAAGATGAAAACCTGATTCTGGCCTCCTACAAACAAGGTAAATGTGGCAGCATTCGCCAGACAGCAGGTAGAGGGGTTTGAGTGATTTTCAAGGAACTGTGGCCTTTTATCTCTTCTGAAGCTGCAGAACAAGCTGATCCACAGGCAGTACTGCCTCAGTAGGCTCATATGGCCAGGGCCACTGTAATAGGGGAGCTTATCAGCTCTATGGGCTCGGCGAAGGGCAGGCCAGAGCCCAGCCTGAGCCTCCGTGCTGCAGCTGCGGGGGAGTCCAGAAAGAGGAGTCCTTTGCCATTTTCTCGCAGAGAACTCGGGTGCAAAGCCCAGAATAGACACATGCAGGCTAATTGTGGTATATACATTTCCTGCATGAACCCATTCACACATATAGACTATTTAGAAACATAAAATATCCCCTGTCTTCCATTTTCAATGGAAGTAAAGTGGATTCTCCCTAGCTCAGGGGAACTAAGGAAATCCTGTGGACCTTGAATGTTGCTGGATGGGAGAAGAATTATTTTTCCAAATGACGGAAAGTGAGAATGTGCTAGTTTATCAAAACAGAAAAAATAATCTGGAAAAACACAACCAGAACAATCAACACAACATCTGTTTTGGAGTGTAGAGAACCCAAACCAGTTCCCAGCCAGACACTCAAAGAGTTTCCAAAACCTTACAACTTAAAGCAATAAACCAGGTTTGCTCTTTGCTAAAATCAACATGCTTCATGACCTACTTGCTAACAGACTCTTTGTGTTTATTTAGAAGACAGTAACGATCAGTCTCTGCCAGAAGTTAAATATGTGGACATAAACACCTTCAGTAGCAGCAGCACAGCGAATGCACTTTCTCTTCTGTGGCATAAAGAAGGGACTATCTCACCTCTTCTCTTTTTCTGGGTTTACTCCTTATTTAATGATTGGTTCCTGCTCTTTTGATTTCTTCAGGGTGAGGATGATGCAGTCATGATGTACTTCGCTCAGGGACAGTGTATGAACTAAGCCACACAGTGCTGAATTTATCTTAAAATACATCTTCTTCTGTCCTCAGCAGGCTAGAATGCAATCTGGTTGTGGTTTGAGATTACAGGATTAATGCAGAGATTTTTAATCATGGATCATTTGACTGCAACCATTAACTAGTCTCTTTTGAGGAATTCTCTTTGTTTTCCAAAAAGTAGAGACAGAGGAAAATGCACCCTTATGGCCTAAATCACAGTATTGTATTCCCTTCGTCTGAAAGGCAGGAAGCACTTCTATCAACTCTTGTGTAAATTTCAATTTTGTTCTGAATGCTAGATAACTGTGATATGAAAGGGGGATTTCCTCGAGGATGAAGAGGGGAGAAAAATTCACCACCCCACCATTCTGACAGTCTGAGCTTTGCCATAGCCCTTAGGGATGAAGTGGAAAAGAGATGTCGTGGGTGACAGAGTGACTTTTCTTCCTCTCTTCCAAAGTGGCTGAGAGCTCTCAAAGACGCTGATCTTGCTTGCACCATGGCTTTTTTGTGTTACTAACCAAAGAAACAGGTAAGCTGAATGAGGTCTCCCATGGAGCCCACGTCTGCTTCCTGCTCAGTGTCTGTCCCTGTCCCTCTGAGCTCAGAGATGTCTGCAGGTTTGGGCAGAGGACGTGGGAGATGTTCCCTGGGCATGTCTGAGCACAGCTCACCTGCAAGCAGCACAGGCAACAGAAATAAATGTTGGACTCAGGCAGGAAAATTGTGGCTATAAAAAGTGATACCTTGGCTTTTAAGTATCACTTTCCTGCTGTTAATGTATAATTTATGGCTTACGTCTGGACATAAACGGGAGACCCAGCCCTATGTGAGATAAACCAGCAGTGCATCACAGCTCACTGGTAACAAGGGGGAACACCTCACATGGATTTGGATAAGGAGGGGATTTAAGAAGCTTGCTCTGCTATATGCAGAGACTTTGGGATATAGCCCACCTTCTCCGTGCCTGGTTTGAGGGTATATGACGTGAAGGTTGCCCTAACAGCGTTGCCAGTGTAACCTGCACAGTCAGCAGGTTGAGTGTCCTCAGAGGAGGCTGTCACCCTGCTCGGGCACTCCGGGGCCTCAGGGCTGCTGCTCTTGCCGTTTATAGTGCGAGTTCCTTGAGGATTGGGTTTGGCTGTCCCAAAAATTTGGTCCTAGAGTAAATGACAGTAGTCTGCAGTTTCTTGCCCCTATCTGAAAATATACTTGTAATTTATCTAGGAGGGAAGAAAAATTTTAATCCGTTTCTCCTTGCCACCAGCACTTTGTTTCCTTCCTTCTTGAATCTCATGAATTCTGTAAAAACTGTATATATATGACATTAGCATTGAAAAACTGCATAAAACCAGAGACTAAAAAAGGAAGGTTTGAATTAATTTGACCTCACTATACATCTTTAGTATTTCTTCTGTGTTTTTTACATGAAAACAGATTTCAACCAGGCAGTTGTCCAAGGAGAAATAGACCCAGAGAATTTTATAGTCACATTCTAGCTGAGGTGCAGGTGCTGTATCTAAAAAAAAAATAAATTTAGACTTCTCTTGCGCTTCTGCACATTATTTTATACTTTTTTCAAACAAGTGATTATAGTAATCACTTCTGAGACTCTGTCTGTGCAGTCATTAGGCATGTAGTCCTATTTTGGGAACAAGTATTTATCCATTATTTGGTCTTACAGCTGTTTGTAAATAAAAAAAAAAAAAGAAAAAAGATCATTGTGATATTATCTGAGAAAAATCCAAACATTTTGCAGCCAAGTTTCATGCTAAAGCCTCAATGCTTCTATTTGGCTCTTCAGCCTAATTTACATCAGCATCCAATCTCCTCACTCCATGCTCCTCAGGGCACCAGTTGCCAGGATGTCCCTGACACAGCTGCAGCCATATTACCAGGGGCCATCTATGTGTAACACATCCCTGGAGGTCTGAATCCAGCTCCTGACATGCAAGATCCTGCCATCTCCCACACAGAAACAGTAGGATGAGCTATCTGTTGAGTCACTGTCCTGTGTAAATGCTGCCATCTCATTCCAATGCCACTTTTGTTCAGCAATTGGCAGGCTGAAGATCCCACTTCCCCCATATTTTTTTAGCTGGTGGCATTTCAAGCTCTCTAACCTTTTTTTTTTTTTTCCCGATCTACAAAAGTCACAAAAAAGTCTATTAGCTTCTTTCAGAGTATGTCTACATGGGAATTATCTCCCCAAAAGGCAGGATATTCAGCACACACAGAACAGTGCTTAATGAAAATGAAGTTACGCTTGACAGAACTTTGTGTGCACTATGCTGGTGAAATTACATTAAAACTCCAACACTTTCTTCCCCTTCAATTATTCTCAGTAGGTGGATAGTCCAAAGAAAAGTCTTTGCCAAGGCTGGTAACACATTCTCACTTTGTACAGGGTACTGGCTGCCCAGCTACAAATTAAAAATATCCTGGGCAACTGGACTTCATCTGGCTGTCATGTATGGACATCTGGAGAGTCTTTCGGTCCTCCTCAATCACAAAGCTACAATCAACTGCCGTCCCAATGGAAAAGCTGCCATCCACATAGCCTGTGAAATGGCAAATGTTGAGTGTCTCAAGATCCTTTGCAACCACGGAGCTAAGCTGAACTGCTTCTCAATGAGTGGGCAGGCGCCCTTGCACTTCTGTACGACACGAACCTCCATGCCTTGTGCTCAGCAGCTGCTCTGGAGAGGTAAGGTAAAGCTCTGGAGCATCTCTCATGGCATGGACAAAGATGGTGGGCATGGTCTGGGCTTTCTCTGAGGAGACAATTTCTCAAAGTAGATGTGCATTTATCCCTTCCATCCACAGGTGACTTATGTCTTCATCTCAGACTCCTTGTCCTCCTCTCTTTGATCGGAGGAAGTTTCTCCCATTCTGTTTCCTCATCTTTTCTATCTTTCCCTTTCCCTCGCCACTGGTCCTTACTCCAAGATAGTTTCCCATTTCAGTGCCTCCAGCCCACTGCCCAATCAGTCCATCAGTACCAGAGCTCCTCTGCATCAGGGAGTTTCTATTTCTTTTGGGGATTTTTTTCTGTCTTTTTCATCTAGGTTTACTATTAAGCTATTTTCACGTGAAAGGGCATCCCTCATCTTCTTTCTTGCTCAGATTTCCTGGACCTGAGTAAAATTTTTCCAACCACTTCTATTTTGAGATCTGGCCTTGAAAGACTGGATGCTGTTTTTCGTACCATCTTTTCATTTGTCATGGATGCAGCCAAACTCATGCATCTATGCAGGGCTTGGAGGAAAAAAGAGGTATTATATAAGATTTCTGTTTTCCCAAAGTAAGGTACATTATGCTGCTGGCCATTTGTAACAAATTAAGCTATGAATAGATGTAATTCTTCCATAAATACATTTGTCACACACTATCTCCTGAAGAGAAGGGTACTGACACAGGACACAGTAAAAAAACCACAGTTCAAGTTTTTTGTTACAAACAGAGAGACTCCCCTATTTATCACACTGTGCCATGGCAATACAAATGATTTTCGTTTGGTTTTGTCACATGTGTTGCTATTGAAAGCTCTTCCTGAGATGCAAAGCCCAAGTGCAAAGTCCATGCTTTGTGGGCAAGGCAATCTGCAGTCATAAATGAATAACAACATTGCTTTTCTTCTGCTGGAAAGATACATATTATTTTGTTTGGTAGAAAGGAAAATAAATGCTGCCAGTTGTATCCTGCCCAAAGCAAACAGTCCTGACAGCAGGAGTTGAATTTGCTAGCATAGAAAAGCTGAAAAGTCAAATGTACTCTTACGAAACGCAGCATAGGATGAATGCCAGTGAAAGGATGTATTCTGCAGGCTTTCTCCACCCACCCATCAACAACAGCATAATAGTACTTTAAAAGCCACTCTTCTTCTCAAAGCACTCTTTAAACTCTGATCTCCGTATGAGCTGAATGCTGAGACTTCCAAATAGAATGGGAAAGGTCTGGAGCAAACGGTGTCAGGTGTGCACATTCACAGAGCGGCACCCCCAAGAGCTGAAGCCAGGGTGTGAGTTAACGTCCCTGCACCAAAGTTTCCAAGGTGCATCTTCCACCTGCCATCTCCACTCAGCGGTGTCCCTTGGGATCCATCCAGGTCATTGCAGTTTATCCCCCTCTGGCTGGGGCGACAGCGCGAGCAGTGCTGATCCCACGTTTGGTTACCACCTCCAAACTTGGATTGCCGATGCTGTCTCAGGGACATCGAACACGACTAACACTCAACACGGCTTAACAGCATTAGCACTCGGGTTTTCCAGCCCAGAGGCAGTTTCCGACCCCTCCTCCTCGCTGGCGATCTCTGCCCCTCGCTCCCGTGCGAGCGGGGCGGGCTCGCAGCTCGGCAGATGGTGCTGTTGCTTCAGCCGCGGCCGCCGCTCCGCGCCAACGGGGCGGTCGGAGCCGCTCCCCAGCACTTTGGAAACAGGATCCGGACCCCCAGCCGGGGACCCCGGCAATGGGCTCCTTAATATCATCCACGGGTCCGTCATAAAATGTCCTTTCATCCAGGCTCGCCGTAACGAGGTGCTGCAGGGAGTGTTCTCAGGGTGCAGAGCAGGGCAGAGCTGTTCTCCGGAGTAGCAGTAATGCTCTCCTTTCTCCACCAGTTCTCAATTTATCGGAAAAAGCATTTTACACAGAAATTTGGGCTTGCATGCCGCTCTGAAAGAGAATGTTCACAAAAGGTCTTCCAGCTTGGGGCCAGCATATCACATCTGAAGCTGGATCCAAGAATCTTAAGTTTCTAAGAGTCTCCCTGGAGACTTGAGTAATGCAGGATCCATGATATTTGCATTTACATATGTGTCTTTCCTGCCAGTTGCCTACCCTGACCCTTTCCTTGGGAAGAAGGGCTCAAACAGAGAGATGGCCAAACAAGTGTTTCATTGCCTTCATTTTCCCCCATCATCTTTCTTTGGCAGGAGCAAATGTGAACATAAGAACAAACAACAAAGACGAGGAGACTCCTCTGCACGTCGTTGCACGTTTGGGTGTCCCTGAGCTCGTGGCCTTTTACGTGGAACAGGGAGCACAGGTAGATGCTCTCAATGCCTACATGGAGACTCCCCTGGCCTGTGCAGCCTATTGGGCCCTTCACTATAAGGATCAGATATACAGCCAGGATCACCACCTCATTTGTCGGATGCTCCTAGACTATAAAGCTGAAGTGAATGCTCGTGATGAGGATTTCAAATCACCACTCCACAAAGCTGCCTGGAACTGTGATCATGTCCTGCTGCATATGCTGCTGGAGGCAGGAGCAGAAGCAAACATCATGGATGTCAATGGCTGTGCACCCCTACAGTATATCATAAAAGTGACATCTGTGCGGCCAGCTGCTCAGCCAGACATCTGCTACCAGCTGCTACTGAATCATGGAGCAGCTAGGATATATCCTCTGCAATTCCACAAGGTTAAGGATGTCTTCCTACAGTAGGGGTATGGAGAGGGGTGGTGTCTTGAACAGGAATGGGATGAGAGATCCAAAGTTCAGGATTTAGTGGTATCTGGATTTGCTGGAGTCCTGTGAGTGTGGGCCCAGAATGCCCAAAACATTGTGAGATGACATACTGTAAGAGTGGTATCATTTAACTGAAGTGAAATTACAGTTGCCCATGCCAGGAACCAGACACAGATCTAATTTTTGCTCTTAACGAACCTGAAATGCCAAACTCTAAATGCTGGTTGAAGCCTAATTTTTCAGAGCAGATTCACTTTCTTGTTTCAGAGAACCCACATCCCTTTGTCAAACCTGGCTTCATATAGCTTTAACTGAGTTATATGAAATGGGTATTTCATGGTCTCCACCAAAAATTAGAGATGAGACAACTTGATTCAGTTTGTCACATCTGACCTTTAAAAATCTATTCAAATCTGTACAAAATGAAATGCATCTCAATAAAGCTTTGGATTATTCTCAGGAAATGTGAAAATTAAGGGGAAGTGCTGGGCATGGGCTCATAGCTGATGACCAAAAAAAATAAAAGGAAAAGAATTGCAGGATCTCTCCTGAAATGTTTTTAAACACCTGCAAAGCCCATGACACTGACAGAAGTACCTGAGAGCCTTGTTATATCAGACAACTAAGTAAGCTTGCTAAAGCCAGGACTTATTCTCTCTCATCCAGTGCCCTAAACAGCAGTTTGCAGTTCCCCCACCATATATGTAAAGTTTTAACAAGCCAAGCAACCAGAAGCCTTTGAATAAAATGCCAAAATTTTAATTGTGCCCTCTTGAGCCCAGGATGAGCAGGCTTTGTCTGTAGCAGAAAGCCTTACTTCTGAGCTGTCTTTTCTCCTGGTCATATTTTAAATTTTTCTTTAACAATCCATTTCTGATTCATGTGATGGGATTTTTTTCTGTTCCTGAGCTGCATGAGCTGAAGCAAGAATTTTTGTGCATGGCTTTGCTTGGTGCTGAGTCACTCAACCCAGCTATGAACAAGCTATCTCTAGATTTGGGTGATAAAGCCCACCCCATCTAGACCGCTGTGGAGATCTGAGCAAGCACTTCTGTATGGTGTTAAACTGGGGATGAGCCTGGGGTTTCTTGCTGTGCTTGCACAGAGCAGTGTGGAGGGGCCTTGTGTCTTTCACATCTCCAACCTCATCCTCTCATAATTGTTTGGCTGTGTCTGTCTCAGTTTGCTGCTGCACAGTGCCAAGCATCCAGGCTAGCCCCAGCTTCCTGCTGGTACTCATGGTCTCCATGCATCCTGCCTGCAGGTGCTACAAGCCTGTCATTCCCATCCCAGAGCTGTGGAGGTAGTTATCAACTCCTACGAACACATCAAATCGACATCTAAGTGGAAAGCAGCCATACCTGAGGATGTCTTGGAGGTAAGCTCTCAATGAGTTATAACTGAGTAAAATCCAGGCTTGTTATTTGCATAACCCATACCCAACCATAAGAAAGAAAGGAACACTCTTGAAAGAGAAGAACATCTCAGAGGATGGGGACTTCCCCACTTAATAGCTCTCATTTGACAAAAGCATATCACTCACTGAAAAAAGACATTTTTGAGATATTTCAATTGCAACCTCTATCAACAGTACAGCAGGAGCTCAGCTGTCCCTGTACTCAGCCAGTGAAGAGATTCTGGCTGTGACTGGTGTTTCTTCAGATCTGTCACTATGTATTTTTATATTTTTTTTAAGTCAGAAAATATTTTTAAAGGGCCATATTACACAGGTATGACTATGTACCTCTCAGTTCTGTTGCACAGGTCAGATTTCCGTGAACAGGATGAGTTAGCTGCAAATGCAAGGGAGAATTTAAATGAAAAAATAAGAGATTAAAGAGGAAGAGATGTTGTCAAAAGGCAAAATTTTGGGACAATTTACATGCTTTGACATAATTATCCCTTTAATTCAAAAATCCTTATAGACCAGATATTCCAGTTGCCCTAAAACATGCTTGTGGTTTTTTTACAGCGGCACCAGGATTTCTACGACTCTTTGTTCACCGTGTGCAGCAATTCACCACGGTCACTGATGCACTTATGCAGATGTGCTATTCGGGCAATATTGTCAGAAAGGTGCCATCGAGAAGTCCCCTTGCTCTCCATCCCTCTGTCCATGAAGAAGTACTTGCTGCTGGAACCAGAAGGAATCATCTACTGAGCCGCCGCAGAGCAGGCACCGGCATCTCCCTTCCCGGATCCATATGCCTCTCTCTGCGGGGTGCCAGACATCCAGGGACAGTCCCGACACAGCCCTTTGCATGTGTCCATCTGCTGGTCAGCCTGCAAGCTGGGCTGGCATTTACTGGCTCTCCTTGGAGCTGCTCTCTTTCCCTACACTGAGAAATCACAGCTGTGGGTTGCAGTTTGCACTGGGGAAGCAGAGCTGGAAAAGCCCCTGCTCCAAACACACCCAGGGCACACACTGCTTTGTTCAGCTTAAACAATGCTGCTGCTTCCTTCAGTACTTATACCACTGCCTGCTAGATAGGATTAGATTAAATCTGAGCAACCTTTGATATTGTTTCACTATGATTTTCTTCAGCTGTCATTTTGGGAGTAAAAGAAAGGATACTGTCAAAAAATAAGTCACAGAAATGCCTTCCCAGAAAGAAACAGGCAAAGTGCTTTGAATTGTGACCACAGACAGTCCTTCAGTAGTTTCTGTGTTTTCCCATGCACTGACTCTCAATTCAATGTTAGTTCACTGTCCACTACTTGTCTGTATAATCTTATAAAGCTTTGTCATAATTACCCTTTTTAACGGTAAGAATTTTTTTTCCTTTATCAACCACAGTATGTAAACAAGATAGAAACATGCAGCCCTGTAATTTTTATATGTTGATATTCAAGCCTGGGTAGCTTTTAGCACATGCTGTCTCTGTTTCCACTCTTACTGTGACCGAAGATAAATTAATATCCCGGTGTCAAGAAAGGCAGGTAAAAAAAGCTCGCCCCCGAAACCTGAACAGCTGTACTTATACCCATCTGTATATCTCTCAGAATGATGTTGGATGTGATCTGGGAAGCATATGACCCTTCTCTTCATTGACTATAAAATGAACCTAGCCAGCTAGCATGGACTATACACCTCATTTTTGGCAGCTAAGTCCAGGTGAGAGGAATCCCACGTTAGCCAAAAGGTGTTTCCAAGATGAAGATGTGTTGGCTGAACTGTTACAGACCTGCCAGGACCTGCAGGAATTTGCAATTCCTGTGCTTTTGAACCTGCCAGCACTGGTTTCCTTTACTTCTGACCGAGCTACTTTCTCCAGCCCAGAAGGATGAAATGCAGGGCAGTGGCAGTTCACACAGCAAGTATCTCACAGCAAGCACAAGTGTGTGATCTGACCTAGGTAAACCCTAATTTTCTTCCCTTTGCAACCCATCTTCCCTGATGCAACCCATCTGGGCTGTTCCACTTTTTTTTTAGATCCTGACAATTCTGAGCTCTGTGAAAAGAGAGGTAAGCCAGGCCCACCACTGGGAGCCAGTAACTCCTGACTTCTCATTGCATCTCTGACTGTGAAGCTGTCAGTCCTTATCGTTATTGTTATCTCCTTGCTAGACAGCCCACAGCACGCTAGGCTCTTCCCAGACAAACGAGAGCAGCCAAGCTGTTCAAGTGTCTCTGTGTCTCACAAAGTGGCAACAACAGTATTTGAAGAAATGTGCAGATTATTTACTGTTACAAATCACTTCCCTTTCCTTCCATCTCAGTTTTCATTAATTAAAGCTTGTACGCTGTGTACAAGGATCCAGTTCATGGGTCTGTTTATGTTTAGCCAGACAGCAATGAAGATTGCTATTTAGCAGTTTCCCATTCCAATAAGGACTTTCAAAGCAAACACAGACCATGAGTCAATGCTTTCTTATGTGAATAAAGTTGTAATATATGTACTTCATATAATCCCTGTACTTCACTAAGCCAATGAGAGATTTCTATACAGCTGCACAGATGTCTCTATCAGAAATACTACAGTAATTTACTGGGGAGAACAATCAGCATCTGAGACAGGTTTTCTATAGAAAAATCTGCTTGAGGCCCCTCCAGGACAATGGGATCCACTGGATTCTGCAATGCAGAAAAAGAGTGAATTTGGAAGGATGAAAAAGCATAGGTTATCTAAACCAACTGCTTTTCTAGGTGATGCATCTCTGTAAGTCAGGCTTGAGGAAGAGGATTTGCCAACTGGTCAAGGCAAGAAATGTTTGTTGCTTTCGGAACAGTCTGACAATGGGGCAAGCCGAGCAGTCCAGAAGAGACAGATGGAGGTAGTTGATTTTGTTGGAAACACATCCTCATGCTGGCTGCTTCTGAAAGTGAAATTCTGCATCTGGAAAAGGGAGGTTTAAGGCAGAACAATAGCAGCGTCTTCTGACCTGTCGTAGCCAGGACTCTCTTGCTGAGAGAGAAGAATAAAGGCTGTCACCAGTGTTCCTAAATTCCCCCTGATCCTCCCCCTCTGCAGTGAACATGCTTAATTTTTATTCTGTGGGCACCCAGGCTCACTTCCAAGCTTTGTACCAAGCAGGTGCCAGATTATAGCCATTGTGGTATCTGACAGGGAGCACAGTGGGATCAGGCTGATTATAGTCATAGGAATTTGCAAGCTGTTAAAAACACTAGAGAACATCACTATCACAGAAAAAAAGACCTGATTGATGCACTTTAATTGCTTCTGGTTTTGAAGTTAGAAAGACCAAGAGTAAGCAAACCTCAGTATTTGTTCCTTTTTAGCACTTTTTTCCTCTCTTACTGTACTCGATTCCCACACACTGGATGGAGTTGCTCATGTGCGGTGTGAGAGTACCTGATAATAAGATCATCATGTATTAAATTCATGGGATGCACAAAGGAGAGGCAGACACTGATCTCTTTTCTGTGGTAACCAGAGACTGGACCTGAGGGAATGGCCTGAAGTGTCAAGGTGGTTTACGGGATATTAGAAAAATGTTCTTCACCCAAGGGTGGTTGGGCATTGGAACAGGCTCCCCAGGGAAGTGGTCACTGCACCAGCCTGACAGAGTTCAAGAAGTATTTGGACAATGCTCTCAGGCTCGTGATGTGATTCTTGGAAATGGTCCTGTGAAGGGACAGGAGCTGGACTCAACGATCCTTGTGAGTCCCTTCCAACTCAGCATATTCTGTGATTCTGCGGTTCTGCGAGATGTCTTGAAATTCCATACTGTCATATAATTCCCGATCATGCTTTTGTCTCTTCAAAGCCGCATCAGATTGGATGACTCCACCCGAAAGAGAGACCTCTACACCACAAGTTTGAGCACAGTCATGACCTAAAATGACAGAAAATTGTTTTCAGGGTTGTTTGGTGTCCTCTGTGAAATAAACTGGTTTTTGGCTTTCGGCTTCTCAGTAGAGATGTAGACATGTTTGAAACATTTCCACTGCATTCCGTGGCTTATTAGAATATTTAAAGCACAGATAGGCACAAAGAATGAACGATCCTTTCCCATTCCCATTGACATCCCTTTCCCAGAGCTCCCTTAATGACTTCTCAATGGATAACCATGAGATTCTAGATTTTGGTCTTCATGCTTTTTAGGAATAGTGTATAACGAGATGTTCTTAAGCCACATGCATTGTGGACAAAAGAAATTACCCATTCTATGACCATAGGGACACTCTGCATGTATTTGAGGACCAGTGCAGCTGTTCATGGAAATATGGGCATCCTCTTTGTAAAGTGCTCTTGCAATAATTTTAAGCTTAGCCCCTGATGTCTGATTGGGTCCAGCTTGACTCAAAACTCCAATAACTTATCCGTAGAGAGTCTGTAGATGAAACTGAAGTCTGGCAGTGTTCAGGACTGTATTTCCCTGCAAAAGCTTCAAAAGTCTATTCATACTTGGTCAGCTTCTAGATACCAGGACAAGGAGTGGTTGGTTTATCTCTCTAGCATTTCTGCCTGTCCTGATGGCATAATGCCAAGAAGAGAAGACAGAGACTGTGAAGCATCAGCTGAAGTCATTGAAAGAGGAAGTAGTAAATGTTGACCATTTCCTGCTCAGCCTCCATCTAACATTTTTAAAACTTTCATGACTTATCCTTGAGACAGGCTATTTTCCCAGTGCTGCTGGTGGCAGGAGGGGAAGGATATATTCTTAGCTGCCTCCTACTTGATGCACTGATATCAAGAACAGGAGGGTTGCACAAGGCTGAGAGATGTGCTAAGTAAGGTCTTCTCTCCACAAAGGGAGCTTTGATTAAGTAAAGACAATTGCCTGCACACAAACTGGTCTTAGAATGTGACATGTGTTTTGTAATGTGCTCATTTCTGGTACTTTAAGATCATACTCAACAGTTTCACCCACATCTACTCCAAAAACAAGCTCCCTGATGAGAGCCTATTGCTTGGCTGAATGGCAGCAATACTCGGCCTCAGGACCTTTAGCATGAGTGGGTGCTGTTTCCACATCTCTTGCTCTTCTCATAATGGACTGCATTCATTCGAATTTGCATTGAAGAGAGGAAAAGGTTCAAAGCCCAAACCAGAGTATAGGGCCTTGATGCCCCTGGCACAGGCGGCCAGGACTCCACGTCTTTCTGCCCTTAGCAATTCAAGAGCCGGCAGAGGAAGGGGAGGGGTTGTCTGCAGCCCTTTCCATGCTGTCACATGGCATTGTCTCTAGGGCTGTGTGGAGGATGACGAGGTTGTCTGCATTACCTTGTAAGGCTTTGGACCAAACCTCATGACTACACAAAAGCAGAATGGTGTTGAAATGCCCATTTTGATTCTGCAGCTCTGTGTGGGTCTGTGTACATACTAGTGTGTGTGTGCATCAGCACACCTGTGCATGTGTGAGGAGACCTCCACAGGGATCCCAGTCAAAATCTTTGACCTGATTTCAGTTGCAGTTTTCAACCCAAATCAGGGTCCCAGAGCTGAAACCAGTAAGTTCCCATGAGTGTTTTGGCATCAATGACATTTTATTTATTCAAAACCACTCACCATCTTTAAAAGAAACATTTCTCATCTTTCTATGGGGCAATATCTTACAGCCTATACACCAGTTTTGACAGAATCAAGTTAACTGCTGTGATCATGAATTTATAGAAATCTCCCAGGCCGAGCAAGACTGACTGTTTTTGTAAAATATCAGGAATACAAATATTAGGCAGCAGGGGAAAAGGTCTGGTCTGCCATGAAAGGTGGCAGCTTTACTTTTAGCTGCAAGCACTGCTGGATCAATTAAAATGATCACAGGGGCTCAGCTCATTCATATTTAAGGAACGTCCTTTGAAAATGCACGAATGCTTCTGGCAGCAGATTTTGCTCATGGGACAAATACCTTTAAATTAAACATACAAGAGTTCAGTCTTTGAGATTGAAGAGAAGATTGAAACAGTCTGGGGTGGTCTATGCTATTACATACCTTTATTAAACTCTCAGAGGACAAAAAGGCATGCCACGTTTTCAGTGTGATGGAAGGTTTGCAGGGCTCTTGAAGGGCTGCTGTTGTTTTTCTGAAACACTTCAAGATACACATGGGTCAGACACAGCAATATTTCCATTTACTTTCAGGATATGTCAGTAGAATTTCCCTGTAACCCCTAGGGTTTGCTCTTCTACCAAATGACAGTGCAGAACATACTATTAGCAGAGATGCCAAAGCCTAGCTAGTGTCTGACACCTTAACCTCCCCAAGAGTTATATTAAAGTAGTGGAAAGATCTACCACAGTCTCTCTTCGCAGAAAGGCAGGGACCTCTGGCACAGCAGACGAGTGGGTCAGAAAAGATTGCTGTATGCAGCAACTGTCAGATAAAATCAGTTGGCTGCTCAGAAATTTGTTTCTGACTCTTTCTCCAAATACATCTTCAGCTTCACAGGACAAAAAGTGTAGAAGTGACAACGGATATCATGCATTCCTGTTTGATTTTAATACACAGTTAATGTTTTTTTAGCGTGTAGCAGCTGTGTGTTGCCCTTCACCTCGCAGAGGCACCCTATGGAGTGCTGCTGAATTACAATTAAGGCATTTGAAACGAGGACAGCGGGCACGTGATGATTTTTATCCCACTGACAAACCATCCAGTTCTGTTCTTTCAAGCTGGGGCTGACTAGGGATGCTGGTATCAGCCTCCTGCCTAGTGCCTGAGTCGCACTGAGCTTAAGCTTTGTAACAGTGCAATTGATGCGGCTGCTCAGGCTGCTGGTACTGCAATCAGCACTGAATTATTTTATGTCAGTAGTAACTGTCAGTGAGGAGTTTCACTGCCTCAGTATAGCCATAAGCTTGCTGGCTGTTTGGGAAGGAAGGCGGTTGAATCCAGACAGCTCTGGTCAAGGACGGGGATCTTTACCTATTCCTGGTAACCTACAAAAATCACTAGCTGGTTAGGAAGAAAGGATTAATAACTGCTAAGGTCTGAGGAAGAAAGTGCAGGAACAAAAGAGCAGGAATATTCACAGAAAGTCTGCTTTATAACATGCTATGAAAGAGGGGACAGAACTGTGTGCCTTATAAATATATGGCCATTGGTTGATACAGTATGAAAACACAGGCATTGCTGAAGGGCAGGACAGTGCCTGAGCTGGCTACAAGCACACAGCATGCTGGCAAGCACAGGTGAAGTGACATCACTGCAATCAGGGCAAAGCCATTTCGTGGCAAAAAGTAATGTAGGTATTTCAACATTCAGGCAGAGTAAATCTGGCCCAAAAGACCCAGTGACAACAAAGTCCACTGAATTACACCTACCTCCCAAAGGCTGAGCCAACCCTAGAGTGAGTCTGTCCTGCTGTTTCCAAGTTCCCTGCTGGGGAAAGGTGAATGACTGCTCTGAACTCAAGGGCACTCTCAGCCTGTACCCATGGTGAGCACGCCTTGTGGTGGCAGCAGCTCTGAACTACACCTTGCTGGAAATTTGGACTTCAGTTTGTCATATGGACCCATTTCTTCCACATCCCTGTCCTTCCTTTCACCATAAATCCACAGAATTTCACTGATTTCTTCCTTTCCCTTCCCGTTCCCGGCTATGTAGCCTCTGGCACATGACACAGGGCCTGACCCCCACTCCAACTCTTTCACTACACCCTTTTCTAGCAGAGCCAGTACCCCTCTACACCCCTGCAGTTCTGCAGGTTTGTGCTATCCTCCACCACGTCTGGATTTCCTAACCCACAGCAACTTGCTCATTTACTCAGTCTGCTGGAACAAAATCTTCTCTCAAATGTCCCTCACTCCTATGGTGGGTGGATGAAGCCCAAACGCTGGATGGATTTTGTGGGGCAGGCAGTGAGCTTTGCCTTGCTGAGCACCAGCTGAGTTGAGCCGTGCTCACACATTTCACCGGCCAGCATAGTGGAGGATTTCTACCCTGTAATCAGAAACATGGCAGAGACTCCTTGTTCTGCCAGCTTTCCATGAAATCAAATTCTGCATCCTCCAGTGTTGTGGGAGGAAATACAAACTTGGCTTCTAATGACGCCAGGGCACTCTAAAGATCTGAGGTCTATCAGCAAAGCCTCTGTTCACAAAGCCATTTATCTCTTGCAGCTTCTTTTTGCGCTGCTGGAGCAGTGGTTGCACCCTTCCCCGGCCAAGACAGTTCAGCCTGGTGGATGGAAATGGGCAGATGTGGCAGGGAGCTGTGCAGGGGAGAGGTAGGAGCTCAGTCTATCCACATGGTGTGTTGGGGGAAGAACTGAGAGAGAAAGGGGAGAACTGGCATTAGAACTGATATTGTAGATTTTCACATGGTGAATACTGAGTGTGTCAATAAACCTGGGAGAGTTGCCATGCACATTCGGAGGTGAAGTTCAACAGCAAATTTGAGCAACAAAAAGAGAAATCTAATGTTAAACAAGAGGATTAAACATTGTTTACTTAACAATGCAAATCCGCATTTTGAGGGCTGTGAACTATGACTTGTGGTACTTGAAGCTGACAGTGTTATTATGAACACAAGACTCCATTTGGTCTCAATGCTCCTGTGTGCTCTTCCCCCTCAGGCACACCCAAAGGCCTGTCCCCGGTACCAAGGACTCACAAGCCACCAGTGTGGGCTGCAGCCCCTCTGTGGAGAGCAGCTTTCCACTGCAGTGACTGCAAGTTCAAGGCAAAGCCAAACATTTTCTCCTGCACTTGAGGGAACCTTAACAATGAGCAAACAGATGCATAAACAACCCCATCCCAAGCAGACAGGTGGCATTAGCAAGCCTGGATGGAGGCACCCAAGAGACCCTGACACAGCTGCAGAGAGCTGGATGCCAGATGTCTCCGTAACCCGACTCTCTCCCGCTTTTCTTTCCAGCTGGTTGAAACTCCACCAAGTACTTGACACGCTGTGCTACAGCTGTCATGGTCCCCGCTCGCTGGGCACCCCACACAGCACCTCTGTGCTTTAGAGTTGTACTTGAGTTATGCACCTGGAATCCCTTTAAGCCTTTGACGGAGTGCATCCTGCCTGTAGATCAAGGAGGAGGACTCCTTCTTCAGCTGACCAGGACAGACTATCTGCTGTTGCCTGACCGTGCTGTGAGTGTGAGAGGGTTTGATATCAAATGGCACTAAGTTCTGCCTGGTTGCTGGAACTCGATCGAGCACAGGGAGAGCTGCCCTTTCCGATACGGAGCGGGGAGAGGGGCAGAGACGCAGCCTTGTCTGCCCTTGACTTTCAGGTGACCTGGGTGCATTGGTGAGATGGTGGGTAAGTGACTCCGGGTAGGCAGGAGCCAACTACAGGTGGCACCTGAAACAGACTTAATTGTGGGCTTGGACTTTGACGCAGCTCCTTCCAGCAGCCTGGAAAGGGAGAGAGAGCAGTGGCATGACCAGTCTGGGCGGTTCTTGCTGACTCGACATAAACATGTTTTGAAGCTTCCAGTGCAGCCAGCAGGGAACACACTGTCCCTGTGGGTTCCCTGCCTCTGGCTCAGGAGGCTGCCAGAACAGCAGCCAGAGGCACCACTGCTTCCCGTGGCCTCCAGTTCTGTCCGGAGCAGGCTGTGCTGTATACACAGCCAGGGTTTGTCCTCATAAAAGTAAAAACAAAAAGAGAAAATAAAAGGATGGAAAGCTGTAAGCAGAACAAAAGATCCAGCAGCTAGCAGCAGACAGCAGCCATGCATTTCCTGAAGAGTGTTTTTAAGGTTTATAACTGTTCACTTCTTATTTACAGTGGTGTTTTGTATCCTTTTATCTAGCACTAGCTACCAGTCTGCCCTCTGCTTAAACCAAGCTATTCATGTCCAAGTGTCTGGAGCTCCATTAACTACGGGAGGCAAGCTTCCCTTTTTTAGGTGCCCGGCCCCAGACAGCTGGAATAATCTTCCAGCCGTATTGAAGCAGGCCCTCACATTGTTTGGGGTTTGGACACTCTGGATCCTTTTTTTAAAAAGCCTCAGCTGTGTGAAATGAGCACAAGCTGTGGCTAGTCACTGTCGTGTGCTGTTAAAGAGTTCTGTCCCTCTCTTTCCAGGCACGGGCAAAACCCCTTTATCTCAGTGGGGCTCTTGGTGGCCGGGGATGCAAGGACAAACTGCCCGCTTTGTGGAACAGGGACACGCTTATACCTCAGACACAATGGTGTCTCTGCACCCAGACTTCTGCAGTGTGGATCTGGGCTTTTGGTCTCACTTGGCTTGAACAGAAAGGCTGAGAGCTGACCTCTCTCTGCTCAGGAGTGTTTGGATCTCAAGCTTCTCCAGTACAAGGGCTGTACTGCATTAAGTAAGGAGGATGAGCTGAAGCAAGAGCTGTCAGCCAGTTCAGGGCATTTAAACTGGCCATATGTGCATACACACATTTCTGTTCAACATATCTTGAAGGTCTAAATGTCAGTCATATACTTCTCTTCCTCTCCTAGGTATGGCTCTTGATTTTAAATTCCTCCCGCATGACGAGTGCCATCTTGCAGAACTCCTGGCAGGTAACAGAGTGAGGCCACCTCTTGGCTGGTCTTGCACTCTGAAGGACTTAAAAATTAGTTTGCTCGCTGTTTTCTAGAGATCTCCAGGTGTGTATGTGTCTCTTCTACAGCTCAGCAGCTCAAACCATTTTGGCTTTGTCCACAACTCACTGGTGTCAACAGGAAGCTTGTCACAGATTTCAGTGGACATGGTGTGAAGTCTAAAGGTGAATTATTACTACTCTAATACCTATAATTTACATCGTTTGATATGTTGATCCCACACTATATTACACTCTTTTATCGATTGAAAAAGAGTTAGCATATGTTAGAAACATCGCAGAAAAGAACAGGGAATTTGATCAGCAGTTCTCAGGCATGCTTATAGACAACCCATTGATCCATCATCTATATTCTGTATTCCATACTCACACACTATTAAAATAAGAACAACTGAATAACTGCTTCTGAATCTATTATTAAAAAAATACTTCCATAAGTGAAAGTTTACCATAATTTACACCAATATACTGTTATTCTTCTAGAAATGTTTACATTATTTAAAACCCCCAAACTTTCCAGTGTAAATATACTTCAAAGAAATACTGAAAAACATATATTTTACCCTTTCATTGTCAACAGCTTTGTTGGAATCTTCTTCTGCTCTTATGGAAAGAAACCTCTCTCTTCTGAAACAGCCACCTGATAAGAGTAAACCTTTCCCCTCCAAAACTCTCATCTCCTAAGGCAGTGGATATGTTTATTCCTGGGAAGAACTGGGAGGATCCCCAGTTCTTCTCTGCTTTGTTTGACTACTATAGTTCAGATTTAAAGTCAAGACACATCTTCTCTCTTAAGATCAATACTCAGAGGCGAGGGATATCATTCTGCTGCAAAGGAAAAGGCAAGAACAATCCATTGGAGAAGAATGGTAACATCTCTTTCAGGAAGCCCTGAGTACTGTAATATAATTTCCAAGGTCTGTCTGCATCAATTTATGGCACTCCAGTGAATAATTTTGCTATTGTTTCAGCTGTTCTTACATGGATGTTGCCATTCAAAAGGCTGAAGCCTGGGAATATGCAGAAGGTGTTACAATTTTTTTTTTCCCTCAAGTGAACTGACCATCCAGTGGCCTTGAAAAATCATCAAAAGCTTTTGGAAGCGTGACATGTCTCCAAAGGACTGTTCCCATTCTTTGGCTACAGATGATAGGCTCAGAGCATGCAGAGCCAGGCATCAGTAGCAGGAGTAAGAAGAACACAGGAACAAGAGGGCAAGGCCATGGAGGAGAAGCACATGAACGAATTTGTACCAGCAGAAGACTTCTGGGCATGAATAACATGAATATTGAAAACTTCAGGTGTCTCTGGCCAGAGCTTGAAAATGAAGCTTTCTTCATTGTGTATTTATGTAAAACCTGAGGCAAAGCTGATTAGGAGCAAGGGAAAGTTGTGAGATCAGGTTTTATAACAGGCCCTAACTAAGCAGAAGCAAGTGCTTCTGTGTCAACACAAACACAGTTTTATGCCTGAGCAAACAGTCTCCTGTGGTCTGTGAGGCAATGACACGTATTTGGTAACACTGAGAGTGGTCCAAACCATCTGATCCACCCCTTTGTGAAGGCTGAATTCCACCTGTAATATGCTTTGCAAGCAGGGGAGTGACTCCGGGTCACCAATAGTCTACAATGCTTGTTACTAACTCTACTGCATGCCACAGTGATTGGAGGAGAGGACAAGTAGCCCTGGCAGGTATTAAAACCTCTTTCCCAGTTAATTTGTTAAAAATCAACCTGGAATGTTGCGGCAGTAAAACTGCTAGGAAGAGAAAACCACTCTAAGGAATAAACACCACAAAAAAGAGCTTTCAATGCATCTGATTTCTCGGTATGCCTCATGGCATTTAACAATCAGCATCAGCTACAGTTAGCTCCCAAATTTCTGTAAAAGGTCTGCTCAGCAATTGGTATTTGGTTGTCCCAGGAGTAGTGAGCATGGCTCAGAGCTGTCTGGCAGCACTGCTGCCCAGTGGGGTGCAGAGTGTTGAGCCTCATGCTGCCTCCTGCGATCCTGTGGCACTAGGACCAGTCCCAGACTCAGACAGATCAGCAATGTCGGTGATGACAAGCTGCACAGGGGCAGCTTCAGGCTGACAGTTTGTGCCAGCAGCCAGCTCATCTGCAATGATCCCATTGGCATTTGCTGCAGAATAAATATTGTCTGGGATTTTCCATTATACATCCACCCTGGCCAGCAATGACACAGCACTGATATAATTTTGAGCTCTGTATTTCCAGTTTCCCACAGCCACACAGAACTAGTAAGAGGACTTGAGTCATTTGAACATAAATATTCACTGATACTTTAGAAAGCCAGGAATGTCCATACAAGGTATTTGCATGGGACTGGCAGGCATGACAAACGACTTGCGGAAGACCTCTGTCTTCCAGAGTGACAGATGAGAGATAGGAAGAGTACTCCAGCCTTCCTCATATAGGACCTGGTGTCTATTTTTAGGTAACTGAATGAGCTGGGAGCCAGCTCAGAGCTGAAGCCATCTAAATACAGGTGCCTAGAGATGCCCCTGTGTCTGGGGTCTCATTACAGTCAGTTGAACTCTGCCATTGGAGACAGGATTGCTATTCAGGCACCAGAAGTAGGTGTCTGCTTCAGAAGCAACTTTCTGGAGTCCTCTGGATACACTGACACTGGTCATAGTCTCATATCTCAGGCTGCTGAGATATCCAACTCACACCTCAGCACACACACACAGAGACATGTACACAGTGTCATGATAAGGTGTCGTACTTGGTGTGCCTAATCTCATGCCAAGGTTCTCAGCTTTCAGGCCCAGTCCAGTGATGTGACAAAGTACAGAAAGCCCAACCCATAACAGCAGTGAAAACAAGTGTCTTTTTTTTTTTCCCCTTGATTTTCTTATTTGAGCCTTGCAGACAGGCTGTATCACATTAATGTAACTTAAAGCATGCCTGTTCTAAGCTAGAAACTCTCTGTCACCTTCCAGGAGAATGCTCAGCAGCTCAAAATAGTGGGATTGGTGGTCACTCCTTTTGCTGTGTTTCCTGCATCACAGTTCTGTCTGGCTTTTCAATTGGATGTGACTCCCAGGAAGGCAGAGCGAGACTGATTTCTTCAGGCTGTGCCCTTCACACAGCAGGAAATCAGATGCTTTCCTTTCTTTCCTCTTCTTGTTAGGAGCTGCTAAGCAAGAGTGACACAGGGAAATTGTGCTAATTCTACATGGGCCAACTTGTTGTACTCTGCTTTGATTTTCTTTCACAGCTGCAAAAGGAATATTGAAGAGAGTTGATGAGGAGCAGCTCCTGATATCCCATACATATTTTAGGGTCTGCATTTAAAATTGTGTTGTCAGTTCTTGGCAAATACAAACCCAAAGATGTTAACCCAGAAGTGTGCCCCTTCTTCTTCACCATCCCCACCCCTAAAAATTAGCTGAGCTGAGGGATCATAAACTGCCATGTTCTACCTCCCATTTGCCAAAACTGCTAAAGAACATTAGGGCAGAAATTTCTTTGGTGTTATACCTGATCCTTTCAAGTCATCATTGCTGCCACAAGGAGAAAAAAAACCCAACTATTTTTGCAGTCAGGTAGTGTTTCTTATCAAGGGCAGCAAAGCTTGTTTTGCAGTAACTTTGGGAAGGACATTATTGCATGTTAAGGGCAAAGTCTGGCAGATTTAAAAACTTGGTTAAGTGATAGGGAAATGATGATAATGAACAACAGTGTATCAAGGCTCCAGGGAGATTAATCTGGGTATGTGCCCAAGGCACCAGTAACACTAACCAGTAATCAGTGTACACTTTTTAGCTAATGATCTGGAAGAGAAAACACAGGGTACTTTGGCGTGGTTTCTGTTGACATCAGGAACCTGGCTGTGTAAGGTCCTGATCAGGGGGCGAAGGGCGAAAGTGCAAAACTTGCTTATCTCCTGTGAAATCAGAACACTCTTCAGCTGTGGGTAAACGTGCTGATGTCAGTGTCCCCCTGACGTGCCAGCAGCAAGCCAGCCCCGCACTGTGACCAGAAGCTGGTGCATGGCCTCTCTTACCCACTGGGCCTGTGCAGGGGGAGGAAAACAAACCCACATTTTGCCTTCTGGACTGCAGGAGCTTGGCTGGGACTGATGGTCTGTGTGCAGCATGCTGCAGAGAGACCTGGGTCTGCTGGGGCCATGCGCTCAACAGGGGGCTGCACAGACACCAGCTGGGGTCCATCCTGCTGCACTTGGGCATCCCTGCTCCCAAGCCAGCCATGGGCAAGGTACAGAATGCATGTACATGTATTTCTGCTTGGGAAAACCCCACAGGAAATATGCAAGTCCTGTCTATGGAGACTGCAGGACAGTAAAAATGATGGGAAAACACAACAGGTGTTTTTGTTATTGGTTTCCTTTTGTTTGCTGTAGTGGTTCATTGAAGTCCCTGGCATACTTTAGTTCTGGGTTGTTTCTCCCAACACACCTGGCATACTGGTATATGTCAGAGTGGTACATTTCTGTAATTGCAAAATGCAAAAATGGGATGCCATGTGATCTGCTTCCCTGGCATTATAATAAAAACCTTTAAGAAGGTGAAACCCACTTGGTTAAGGAGGGTAAACTCAGTACACAAGGCTGTCACTTGTAGGCTTGCTGCCAGACACCTGGAGTCCAGCTAGTTTTCACCTCTCCTCTTTCAGGTAAAGTATCTACATATGTTCTTACAGTTGCTCTATCTTCTTAAAATTCAGGGAGATGCAGAATGGCCCCAGGCCAACACAAGTCTGCTAAAGCACCAGTTGTACAGGACTATTGGATCATGACACCATCTGATCACTACCATTTCCTTACATACAGCTATGAAAAGCCAGCTTTTGAAAAAGCAGCAATGCTTCAGAGCTGAAAGACAGCCATCCATTTAGTCGGTGGGAAAACTTTTTGTTAGATATAGACCCAATGACGGATGTCTTTTCTTCTTAGTCAATTTTCATATTCTTTAAAACTGAACAAAAGAAAACTACTTTAGAGCGTAGAACACGCACTGATGGAAGATTCCCAATTCTCATCTCAAAATGAATACCAACCAACCTAATTGAAAGGAGTACAGATATGGGTAAGGTGATGCAGTGATTTTAGGTACTATGTAACCTCTCAACCAATGCAACATTAAGCATAAGCAGATCATTCTTCCAGTGTTTCTCCCCCTGCTGTACCTGACATGGTATGACTGCTGTTTTTCTCAACTCCATTCGATAAGACTTAAAATAAAAAGCCCTTGCTTGCACTAGACTTCTTGAAAAACAAAGATACAGAAACCATTTAAAAGATTTTATTATAAAACTATTTCAACATCTACATTCAAGTAAAGACTTAAAACCAGCTCTACTTTCAGAATAAAAAGTCAGTGAATGCTGGAAAAGGTGCTGTATTAGCTAGGTAGACAGCTGTAATTTGTAATACCACAGAGATTTCATGTGTGTTCTTTAAGTGCTACACAACCTCTGCCTGCATCATGAATGTTCCACAGCTTTGCTCTGCAAGCAGCATCACAAACATTTTTGCAGCACCCACGTGCCTCAGCTTTGAAACAGAAATTACAGCTCCTAACTGGAGCAGCTGCAGCTGTGTTACAGATGTACCATCAGATCATAACTAAGGCTCAAGCATTACAGACAGAAAGGTATAAATTGTGTTTACTCAACAACAATGACTACCTAGGTACCTGTTTGTGACCTTGTATTCAATACAAGAATCAACAAATACTCAATGATTTTACGACAGTGAAAGCAGCTTTTTTACACCTATGTGTTCTAGACAAAGGTATTTCCTTTTTATTAGCCATTTCATTCACTGAGCTGAGCTCAGACGCATGATCTGGTGACCTTTGGTGACTGCAGCTTATTCACCAGGACAAAAACAGCCCAGATGTAGTACTAAAGTCATCATGCTCAGTAGTTATCATTAATACATCTAAAATTAGTTTTTAAAATAAATGAGGCATATCAAAATACTATTTTATTTTCAATGAGAAATGTATCTCAACAGGACTTCAAGAAAGCAAAGGTAGTTTCCTATTAAAAACCATTTTAGATTCACAGTGGAATACGGAGTCATTTTCTGTCCAACAAATAGAAATCCCTAATAGAAAACTCTCATACTGAGCAGGATGCTTTACTGTATTTGCAACTTTTTGCGAAGGATCTCATAAACTTATGATAATATGATAATCAGTAAAAAAAATTCAAGTAATATTCTACACCCCTGATGAACTTTTGACTGGCCAGCTTGGCGACATCCAATAGTTTAGCATCTGTTAAGTTTACCTTGCTTACAAAAGTGGAAACACACAAAGAAGATGGGCAAGGAAGCAGCTTATTGCGAATGGAATATTTTCTGAACAACTCTCTCCCACTGGCACTGTTCTGCGGGAATTCCCCCTATTCTGCTGATCATAAAAGCTTTTCTGTAGTTTTCAGTGCTGTTTATATTTTGAAACATTTCCTAAGCCCTTTCCATTGTAACAGTTCTTAGAATAAATTTTAATAGCTCCAACACCACTCCTGAAAACCTTTCCAACAGACCTTCAGTGCTCACCACAGCTTTCAGGGTATAGATCCCCCATGTACGTCTTTGAGCTGATGTGGTCCAATACAAACTTGAAAAAGGCAATTGCCAGATTTCGGTTTAGTGTATTGAGCCACTAATCTAACAGCACAACACAAACAAACCACAAGACTGTGTTTTAAACATGCCGTTTTTCACAACATGCTTATGCAAATCGTATCACCAAAACCTTTCTGTTCAACTTGCATGTCTGACTTCAGCCCTTAGAAAATCTTAACTGACTTACTTGGCACACGTTCTCCAGAATACAGGGATGTAGGCTAGATGTACCCTAACGTTAGAGCTGTTACAACCAAGTAGCTTTCCATTTCTTTTCAGTAGCTTTTAAAAATATCCTGATTTTCTTCTTCATTACTTTATGCATGGAAGCCCTACTTGGCTGATTTCCCATGAACAGCTTAACATAAAATATCTAGCAATGTGACTCACAGAGCAAGGCATCACATAAGAATTACTCCTGGAATACCTTTTTTTTTTTTAAATGGGACTTCCTTATATATGGAAAACACTTTCTCCCTACCTCCCAGGGCTCCCTCTCTTCCAGTCAGGCTGTATTCGAATGCTGCTTTTATCTTGCTACAAGACTGCCACGTTAAGTGGATCTTTTCCAAATGTTATAAATACAGCTTTAAAGTACAGATGTTATCTATCTACCTGAGAAGTTCTGTAATAAGATAAACAGCTGATAACTATTCTAACAGAAAAATATGCATCAGCATAACTCGTTTATCAGTATTCAGAGTTCAAGCATTAAACAGGATTTAAAAATTGCACACCTCTACCACACCAAGTCTTTGATCATAATAAAAAAATAGCTTGATTTTCCTCTATACACAGCTCTTCTTTAAAGACACATATGCTCCTATTTTCCTCATCCTGAAGTCCACAGCAAAGTTTCAGACTCAGTGCATACGGCCTAGGTTTATAATATTCTTATCTTCTTTCTCCTCTGCTAGTCCTGAAACTTGCTTATATGAAGGTAGATGAATACTTCCAAATGCTGCTCTTGAAGCCAGCTTGATCCCCTTGGGTGTCTCAATACCAGCTTCTCTTCAGAAAGCTGCACTCCGTTTCGCCACATTCTTTGGGTCTTTACTTGGGACACACCAGTCATCTGCCTCTGAGGTAGCCTGGTAATGCTTGGAAGCTGATTTATTAAAAACTGGGAGTTTTTCTATTGACTCTGTTGATAAGGCCTAAAAGTCAAGAAGGAACAGGTTATTTGGTTGCTATCTCCCAGTAATGCCACTTAGCAAAAATTCATTCAGTATGCCTAAAGTGTTAAGCCAGTGACACTACAAAACGAAGTTACTCACACAGATGTTTCTACAATAGATGTGGTAGTTTATGTGCTTCAGTATCTATGATTGCTTTGGGTAATTTGGTAGGACATATGCAGTAACATCACATCCTATTTATGCATTTTTAATAGGCCTTAAGCAGTATCCTCTAACATGTTTTCAA
The DNA here is from genome assembly GCA_013397755.1 of Cnemophilus loriae. NCBI lineage: Eukaryota > Metazoa > Chordata > Aves > Passeriformes > Corvidae > Cnemophilus > Cnemophilus loriae. The sequence continues at coordinate 1,058,202 of VZTF01004531.1, read as the reverse complement.
GATAGTCCAGGAATGCATGGAAAAGGACTTTGATTTGCAAAATTCCAGTGAAAATTCCAGAGAAAATTTTTAAATAGGAGTCTTACATATATATAACTGAACTGCCTCTTTCTTTTGTACTTCTGCTCCGATTGTGCTTCAGTGTTTTCAGCTTAGCAAAAGAAATTCAAAGCAAGTTTGCAAGTTTTTCCCATGACTAAGCACAGAGAGTAGAAAAGAACACGTAGTGCTGTTTGCAGGTTTCTTATAGAAGCAGCAGTGCATGTTATATGCCTAGTGTTCAAAATTACTGGTTTCTGAATCCCATAGAGGGGCTATATGGTAGAAGCTGAATAGCACCTTGACTCCTTAAGGATTTCGTTTATACGGACTTTCTGGTTTTCAGAGTAAACAAACCAGATCTGTTGCTCACACCTTTACTTCACTCTCTTCAAGTACTTTGTATTCCATGAACTAGTAGACAACATCTTAACACAATCTGAAAACCAACAGGGCTCTCACTAGTAGTTGTTCACTAGTTAAAGCCAAGTGACTTTTTAAATACCAGCTAAAAACCAGTTACTAAATCTGTCACTTCTCAAGAAAAAACAAGAGCTACTCATGAGCAGAGAATTTGTTTACCTTAAAATGGTAACAAGTAGTTATCCCACTACATTAATGGTAGTTATCTTTTATTTAACTAAATTTAAATACATACCTTCAAGTAGATGATAGCATCTGTTCCATAACCACATATGGAGTAAAGATTTAGATCTCCTTGAAAGTATTTAGCATACAGACGAGAAATTGGCAAGCCATACCCAAAGCCAGCCTAAAAATAAAGTACAATATAAACTTAATTTTTTTTTACTAGCTCTTATGACTTAAAGTTAAATAGCTGGAAAGTCTTCAGAGGTTTTTAAGCTGTCAAAAAATCCTTTGCATTTCCCCTTCTCTTAGAAGAAAACATAAATCTCTAATTGGTTTCATAGAGAATGCTGAAACTGACAAAAAACCCAGAAACACAGGAAAAAAGATCTCTGTGGAAGAGAGAGGGTCTATATATATGTCTTACTTTTACACATTAAATTTCAGTATTTTTCCTTCCCTTGTTTTTGCTAGTACAGCTTGATTAGCAAAAGGAGCTTGCTACTGGGAGATAAACAATAATAGTCTAAAAGACTGTTCCAGTTGTGCTTGCCTCCAGAAAGACAGTATGATCTACAGTAAGTTTGAGGGCTGAGTGGAGAGCGAAGACAGAGTAAATTAGTGTCATTGGAATGTAAGACGAAAAAAAAAGGAAGGGGTTAGATTCAGATTGGAATGTTCTTCTTTGTTTATGCCTTTAAAAGCATATTTTTGTCCACTAAGCTAAATATTAAAATTCTGTTTCAGAAAGTGTAAATTCATATTTATGAGGCTCAGTAATCTTTGCATACCCCACAGTACAGCAGGATGGACACAGTGCTTCATTATTAACCCACCAACACTTACAAGAACCCAATTGCAACACGAATATTGAAAGTATCTTACAAGAGGGGTATTTCGACCGTCATCCACATTTGGCCTTGGTGCAGTGGAATACATGTAGCTAAACAGCCGCTCAATTTTCCTTACTGGAACACCACCTCCTCGGTCTGAGATCTGATTTGAGAGAGAATGAAGTTACCAACAAGCATGCGCTAAGAATGGTATTTAAAATGCTGTTATTTGAACACACCTTTCCAACAGTCATAAATGCAAACATTTGTTTTGCAGCATATTATTTTTCATTCAGATAATTGTGCTACGTGGAGGCTCACATCATCAAGAGGATGCTCTTGTGCTCATGCATAGCATCTTTGATCTGTTCTCAGAGGCCGTATCTTTTAATAGAATCAGCTAAGCATGTATAATAACAAAGATTACAATAAGTCCATATTGTAGCAGGCCAACAAAATACCTTGATTGCCAGGTCTTCTTTCCCTAGAACAACTGTCACTTCAATCGGAGAAAGGGTAGGACTGTTTTCTTGGAATTCAACAGTAGCTCTCATTGAATTCTATGAAAAAGAAGGTTACCATGATCAGAGATTGTTGAATCTATGCACTTCAAACCATACCCCTGTTACATAGAGGCAAAATTATCCTCTATTCCTATCAGTGCCTGGTTTCCAAGGGACACACTTAGCATTTTGGTGTAACAGGAGCAGAGCAAGTCTCACACCTAGAAGTGTCTAAGCATAGCCAAGACTCAGAATTCTGAGTGAAAGATTACAACGTTCTTGCCCCACATAACTGAGGCGCTGTGAACTAAGTAACGTAACTCCCTTAAAGCCAACAGGTTTCTGGAGAAGAGCAAAGTTCAGCAGTTGCTAAAGGCTGCCAGATTTCTGCACGTCATGTTGGCAGCGCTGAAGTTCAGCCCCATTCACTACTCCTAAATATATTGTCCACTCCACAGAAAAGGCACCAGGGCAAACCTGCAGATGTAATCTCTAAAAGCAGAAGGCTAGTGGTGATCACAAGCCCATATCCCACTTCCCTCTCTCAGTTTATACTGGCTTACCTTAAAGAGCTCAAAAAGCATGTGAAAAAGATGAGATGGAACATATACAATGCTAATTGGTTGTCCTGGAGCTTTTCCTAGAGGAAAGTAAAAATACAAAAGATTTTAAAGGGTGATGACATTTTTTTATATTGTATCCAAATTTTACAATGAGCAAGTTGCCAAAACAACAAAAAAATAAATCCAGTTCCATTTTTGGTTTTCCCCCCCTCCAAAACTGGCAAACAGCTTTATGCATTCATAACAGTGTTTAGATTGTAACTGCCACTTGCTTAATAAGCTTCTTTTCAAATAAACAAATAGAAAAATCAAGTATTTATTCCCCTTTACAAATAAAGGATTTCAAACATTAAACAGACTGCTGAAATCAGACACATGCAGGCAGCTCAGACCAGACCTAGCATTTCAGTCAGCAGCCCCAATTCCTCACCCCAGATACGGAGCTCCTCTCTAGCAACTTCTCATGTTACTTTAAGTACAGGTTTGTCTGACTTTTCTCAAATTCACAAATGGTACCTCAAAAATTTAGTGTTTAAGACACACTGACATTTGAGTTCTAACACATGAGGTTAAATGAGGTGCCTGTAGTAGAAAACGAAGAGGAACTAGCCCAAGTCAGATCAAACGGTATATGCACTAAGATTACAGAATTGGGAGCCTTTCGACTTAGTAAAAGAAGCAGTTTGGCTACCAATAGGAAGCTCTCATCTTACCGTTCACTTGAGTAAGTTTCAGTTCTGGAGATGTTAAGTAATACTGGTCACACAACATCTTGGAACTTTCATAAGCATCTGAAATAATTATTTAAATAAATGATGTAAAGTATGATATCAAACAATGCAGAAATTCATTCTATTGCATGGCAAAATACAGCTTTTAACTGCATTAGCTGCTAAGGTGTTAGAGAGTCTGTAACACAGCCAAGGGAATGTGTCTCAAGTGAATAACATTGCATCCACTGCATGCACTAAAAATTGAGAATAATGGGCAATTACAGCAGCATGAGCAAATCTTTGTACAGTTTGATAATTGTATGGAACTGATGCATCTGTTATCTACCAGAAGATAAAACCAATCTCAACACCTCAGACAACTCCAACTCCTACCTCATCTGTCACTTGCTAGGACTTACTCCAACATGGTTTTTTACTGCTACTTTGTATTTTAAATTCTGTGCTCTAAAAGCTCATGCTTTGATAAGACTGCTTTCAGCTATTTCAATTAAAGCCAGTCAGCACCCTTTACAACACAAGCTGGTACCCAAACTGCTTGCAATCAGATATAGATGCTGATTAGGAAGAGAAATGCTAAAGCTCTGAGAATACGCACCATTCACTACTTCAACAACATCACAGCAAGGATCAATACTTCCAATGTGCCTTGGGTGCCCCGAGCGAGATTTATCATCAAAAAGAAGAGCTGTTTGAGATGAGAACAATACAACATTTAATCCCAAATACTGTATTATAAAAAAAAAGCTCCAAAATTGAGACTAATACAGTGTGATCACAACATATGATCATATAAAATACTGAATGTTGTTTATGCCTTTCGTGAGTTAAAATGCTGTCTACTGTCAGCAAACTATGTTGGCTTTTCTGTAGCTCACATCTAAAAGTTTTTCAGACATACAGAATGATACCCCTACATAGTCCACGAAAGAGTTATTTCAATTTTTCTGTAGTCTAGAAAATAAGCTTTCCCATTACTGGGATATTATATTATTATATTATTATTATTATATTATATAAGCAAGTGATAGATTCAGTTTCTAACTTTTCAATGTCACAGAAAATCATGTGAAGCAGTTCTCCAGCAGTTCTAAGAAGTGTTTACATTAACATGTTGCTCATTAGGTTGAAGTTTTCTCCCAGGCAAAAAATTCTACTTACTGTGTTGGTTCATTAGCATCCGGGTGGAAATACGGCTCATGTAAAAACGATCCAAAAAATACTGGATGTTTTGGTTGGTGACAGGATCTACTTTAAAAGCGTCTTTGTATTCAATTATTCCTTGTGCCATTGCAGGAACCACATCATGATGTCTGTTTCGGACTCTAATTAGAGTATCTATAAAGCTAGGTCAAAACCAGATCTTTTTAGAACATATTCTTGGAATACATAGAAGCAAGCTTTGTATAATGTAATTATCTAATCCAGAACCAGCACAGGTAAATGCTTAACAGCCTTAATATTAAAATACAGTATGGTTTTTTTTTACTCTTTTAAAAGTGATTCCTCATTGACCTAACACAGAGATACTTGGCATTCTTAAAACAAAAGGTATAACAAACCATATCAAATTCACTGTCTGTTTACTCATTTATTTGAGCAGAGGAAAATGTAAGAAAGAGAAAAAGACCCCAAGCTGACATCTTGGAAAGAAGAAGAGATGTGACTTCACAGGTAATTTTTTTGGTATTTCTCTGTAATGACAGTTCAAGGGGCAATACGACCTTGAAATTAGCGTGCAACGGGTCATATTTATTTGCAACACTGCTAAACATGATCAGCTTTTTCTATGTTCAGCTCTTCCTGCTAGATTATCAAATTCAGCTCATTACGGCTGTCAGTCTAAAGCAAATATATTGTGAAAAGTAGAATGTGAACTAAAAAGTTCAAAGAAACAAATGAAAAGCTTACTCAGATAAGACTTTTTGGTCATCTGGGCTTTTCTGATGGAACTCAACCAACTCCTTTAGGCTTTGGATGTACCTATTGAAAAAGAACACACGAAATATTTGCTATTAATTTGATTTTTATTAATCTAGCAATATGAAAAAGACTTTGTCTTGTGTACATCATTGGTCCTAACGAGTCACCTAGGAGTTTTAAGTATCTTTTAAATATCCAAGTTACAACCAACAATAGAATGACAGATGGACACCTCTTGAGTGCCTGAACTCCAGAAGTTTTAAGTCTTTTCTTGTGCCTGCCACCAGAGAGGAATCTAAACCCTCACTTAAGGATAGATACATAGGATCCCCTTATAACTCTCGAGAAGAGATGTATTTCAAAAGAACATCCAAATGACAATGCCAATCAGGAAGCCACTTAAGCAAAATTTTTCCAAATCTGATCAGCTTTGTCAGAAGCTAAGTAGCTGAGCCTCTTGCACTAACACCTGACAGCCTTGACACATACAGCTAAGGCGCAACTGTTCCTGTATTAAAAAGAGTTTCTAGATCTCACTCTAATACTTCTGCTCTTTATGTCAGCCATCCTGGCAAATGCTGCAACTATGCCAGTAAACAAGGTTAAATCAGATTCAGCCACTGTGTCAACTGCAGAGATTATGTTAATTGAAGTTCAAACACTTGCTGCACAGGTCAAGGCAATATACTTTGGAATAGAAGCTCTGTTAGTAACTCCATCAGTGAGAGATCAAAACAAGTACATAGCCTGCTTTCCCATTCTGTGTGCGTCTCAGAGTCTGTAATTGTATGTGGAAACAGAACACGTTTTCTTTTCTCCCTTCTTAAAGAAGTGAGATTTGCTCTATTAGCTATTTCAAACTGTTAGCTCCCCGGCCCCCACACCTATTTAAAGATAACAATATAACCATATTGGTTTTCAATTCAATTTAAGCATGCTAGAAAACAACAGTGTGTAACAAGGCACAATTCACGTTTGATGAAGGAACTGCATTTCTGCTGTATTTTGTTATGCTTTCTACTATTCAAAAAAGTCTGTAACAACAAAGTTCTCAAAGCTGTGTCACTTTGCATGCCGAATTCAAGCCATTCATACTTACCAGCTCTTTACTAATTTTACTGATGGAGTGCCTAGTAATTTATCAGGAAGAAGATCAATTTCTTTCAGGATGTTTGCAAACCTCACAGGAAGTTCTTGTCGCAAAAATGAGAAAGAAGTTCTCTCACATCCATTAGTCGAGCCTATGAATAAATCCAAAATAAAGTTTTTGTTTAAGGAAGTTTCAAGATGCAAATACAGAATGCTGACTTTCCATAAACTTCAGGACTCTATTTCTCTGCAATCATGAGGCTTTTACTGGCCAGCTCACCTAAGTTGTGCTGAACGCTGTTTACATGACAGTAAGACACAGCGTGTTCCTGGACGGAATACTTGTACAGTTCCCATTTAGACACGAGACTTAATTGCAATCCCCTAAGAAGCACTCCGGGCTCTGTAAACAGGAGGTTGTTCGGGGTGACGTGTGGCAGTATCATGCGCGCACCGCCGCCAGAGCTGCCAAAGCGATAATGGGATCTGGGAACAGTGCGTTCGGTCCGCAGGATGGCTCCTCCCGACTCCGTGTGCGCGCACCACGAACACGCCCCGCAGCCCGTGTCCCTCTCAGTGCCCGCACCCTACGAACACCACCCAAACACCCTTGTAGCGCATCTTCAGCTCTGAGGGCGGCACTCACAGGTCTCCAGCGCCTGGCACCTGGCCGGCGGGTAACTGCGGCCAGGGGCGCCCACCCGAGGCGACCTCCCCGCCGCCGCCGCCGCCGCCACCATGCCAGCGGGGCTGGGAACACCCGGCGGGGCCGCTCCCCTCCTCCGCCCTGGCGCTGGGCAGCCGAGCCGGGGGGCGGCAGCGACTTCAGCGCTGGCTGAGCGCGGAGTCCTCCCGGCGGGGATCGCCGCCTCCTCTGTCCCGCACAGCGCCGCTCCCGCGCCCCCTCCCGCGGCAGCGCCCAGGTTCGCCCCTCCACGGGGAAACGAGCCTCCGAGCCCCGGGCTTGGGCTGCCCCCCGGCCCCGACCTCCCCCTGCTCCTCCCGACTCTCACCAAAGTCCAGCAACTGCTTGATGGAGAGCGGGGAGGGGGAGAAGCGAGAAAACTGCTCCACCTCCTGCGGCAACCGACCGCTGCTGCTGCCGGCACTGGCCC
>VZTF01004531.1:1021907-1050784 GCA_013397755.1 Cnemophilus loriae | reverse complement strand
GGCAGCGCTGCGCAGGGCGATCCGGGCGGCCTTCATCGCTCCCGGGGCGGCGGGTGCGTGGCACGTAAGCGACCGGTGAATGAGCGGGTGATCCGCCGGCTGCGGGACTGTCGCTGTCCCCTCGCCTGTGCCGGGCGGCTTCACGTGGCGCCTCTATTTACAATCGCAGGGGGGCGGGGCTCCGGCGGGCCGCGCCCGCGCCGTGCGCCTCGTGACGGCGCTGGCGGGGTACCCTGTGCCCGCCGCCCCGGGCCAGCGGGCNGACCTTGTGCACGGGGCAGGGGCCGGACGAGGCCGGCGGGGTGGCCGTGCCCAGCTCCGAGGGCGCCGCGCTGCTCCCGCCCCTCACGGGCTGCGGGGGTTCCGGCCGTGCAGAGGCTGTGCACAGGCACGCAGTGGGCGCCAGGGCTGCGGGGAGAGCGGGCCCGGGGGGAGCGGGCGGCGCTGACACGGCGCCACGGCCCGGCGTGAAGGGCAGGGTGGTGCCCGGGGGAGCTGTGTCTTTGCACTCATGCAGGGGGTGCTGGCGGTGCTGGTACTGACACGGTAACTCCGGGGTCAGCGCAGAGGCTGCATGGAACGCAAAGGGAGCAAAATCAGATGGCAGCCGCAGGGTTCAGGCTGCCGACATGTAGGTCAGGGCTGTGACCTGGGTTAATAGTGACCAAATACCCGTAGACAGCTGTGCTGGTGACGCACGGGCCCCAGATCAGCGTGTGGTCTTTATTTACTGTCAGAGCTGACCTAAGAAGGGGCTGACACAGTGCTCTCAGGGAGAGCTCATCTTCCAGGGTCACAGTCGATCTGGGAAAAGCCCCCTCACCTTTCCTCTTTGCTGGAGAAGGAGCTTGGATCTCCAGTGCCTCCTGGCCTTTCCCCAACACGCCAGGTCCACTTCAGTGAGGGCAGCGTTTGCATAATGCATTGAAGAATGGAGTTAATGTCAGCGGAGGGCTTTCTGACATTCAAAAACTTGGTCTGTAACAGCAGGAGCGTGTGGCAGTAAAATAATACAAGTAATGGTGCCCTAATATTTGCATACAACTCCCCAGTCCAACTTTATATGCATATATTTACACACACAAACATATAAACTCTTTTTCAAGGGAAGGAAAATCAAATTCCTAACAAGAAATCTGTGCACTTAGTTTAATAGACAGAGGACAATACTTTAGCTTGCCATTAGACTGTTTTTTTTAACTTTATCTCATTTTTGTCTTCCTAGTCATTATATCTGTTATCCCTGCTTATGGTTCTACTCCCACTGTACTTTATGTTTTATTATTTTATTGCTCCCTGTTTTATTATTTTATTGGGAGAGTTATTCTGTTATTTTTCCATGGGATATATTCTGGTTTACCGCAGTGATCGAATGTTGGCATATGAAATGTGAAATGAAGCAAAATTTAGACATCTAATAGCAGCAAATGAAATCACTTCGATTTTTCCTATCCTTACCAGAAGTTAAAAATTTAAGAATTTGGGATTTGCCTTTGACTGTTTCAGCTTGGTTTGCTTGCAAGTTGCAGATGACTCACAGAAGTGAAAATATCATACAAATTTGTTTAAACCATGAAACATGTGTAGGATAGCTTTTGTTTTGTTCCACTTTCTTCCTGAGGCCACTAATCGGTGACAAGCAGGAACCTCAAAATTAACACATTGCAATAAAATCTGGGTCAAGAAAGTTCTCTCTAGTAGGCAGTTATCTCAGCTTATAAGGCCACTATTTATATTCCTATGAGATACTTTATTTAATCTGTTGGTGTGCTGAGCCTGCTTAATATAAGTAACTCCAATATCCTTTGTGAGTAGTCATCTTACATACCCCTTTCTGAATAGGGAAGAAGTCAACTAAGAACGATTTCTGTTGTTTGCATTCATTTTCTTTACAGCAACTTGTTTTCTGATTGTTTTCCTGGTAGTTATATGCAGTAAGGTATGAACAAATATCTTACATATTCAGTTTAGCTCTGAACAAAGGTAAAATTGTAGTTGCAGGAAATACAGGAAGCGTGTTGCCTTCCCCAATTGTTAAAAGGGCAAGGCTCCAGTAACTCAAAACCTGGATGTTTTTTGAATCAAAGCAAACTTCTACAAGAATTTTACACATCAGCAGCACAACAACTGAGTTTTATTACTCGGATGAGCTTCTGAAAGAAGTGTGTCTCCTTCATAATTCAGATTTGCTTCTTGCTCTTTGCATGATGGTTATATGTTACAGGAGGTTCTGAACAATATAAATTTCCATTCTTGCATATATAAACCATATAGCTGTGAAATAATTGTTATGGATGTCCTGAATGTTGAGCAAGACAGTGAAGTTTTAGACATAAATTTAACAATGTGTGAGGATTCATCTTCAGCCAAGCTGCAAGTGAACTAGGTTGTGAAAATTGTAACCACTTCAAATAATGCCTCTGTCTATCCTGTCTTTAGCAGTGTTCTCACTTTATTTCCTCTCCAAACCACCATTTTACCCTCCTTCTGAAACACGTGACAGTTTTAAGTGCAGGTGTCGGAGAACAATATTTTGACTGTGAAGGACAGTGCCAAACTCTGAACCGCAGTATTCATCAGAGGGCGTCTCATTTCTGCCGCTTAGATTTTTTAACTTTCCTCTTCTGAACTGCCCTGGGGCAAGTTTTGAAAAGGCAGTAACAACGCTTGCAGTTGCTTGGTCACAGTAATATTTTGCTGACTATGCTTAAGAAAATTGGGCTGCATTAACATTCTGCTTTTTTCCACAGCAGATGGGTCCACAAGAGTGGAATGAATGAAGCCTGGGTTCCCGTCCATTTGTCTCTCCGTTGCAGTCAGCTGTCTCTTGCCTCATGTTTCTTATGTCCTCTCCCCTACCGGAGACACAGCGTGCTGTACTTAGGTCAGAGCCGTGTTCCTGGTCAGCCAGCATGTGTAATACCTGCATGTGTAATAACTGACCATGTTGCTGATGTCTAATAAAAGGTATCATGGTTGCTTCTGCCCTGCCTTTTTCTCTGTGGGGACAAAAATTTAAGGCTCTTTTTCCTAACCCAGCAAGGGCTGGAGACCCAATAGAATGTGTTGGGATGAATGCCCTCTCCTGACCAGCCAGAACATGTGGGATGACTACTGGTGTGGTTGCTGCTCTCTAGTAGAATGAGTCTGGCTGAGTTTCCCCTCCCTTTTATTCAGTGTGGAGCAAAATTTTTATCTCTCCTCCCTAAACCACCTGCTAGTTTGTACAAAGTTTGTAGGGAGTTCATTATCTATTCAAATTTGGTTAAAATGCTTAGGAAGGTTTGGCAAACAGGTAGAAAGGCAACACGATCAAAGTTTTTTCTCTTACAGAACCAGACTAACATTTTCTGCTAGGAACAAAGGCAACTTCTCATTCAGCTTTTGTAAGAAGGGGTAAATGATAACCCAGGAGGAGCAGTAAGTCTGGGTAGAAATTAGTGGTAGCACTAGAAAGTTTTGAATGTAAGTGGAAGGAATAGTCTGGTGACAAGTGCATGAGTCATATTCGCAGCACTCCGTGAAATTTCCAGCAGTACCAAGGGCAAATCGCTCGCCCTCCGCCTGCAGATGGGTCTGCATTTATGGAATTGGATTGATACTTTAACCTACTAATACATTTGTTTTCTAAATATTTATGTGGCCCTTTACATGGAAAAAAAGACAGAAATAGCATTACAAACAAGGGTCATATCTTCCCGTTCTCATCTTTCTGTCACCCGACACTGCTGCTGCACGAGCTGTCAAGCTGCTGGGGGCTCCCGGTGCAGCCAAAACAGTCCAAGTAGGTGAAAGGTTGTGGAGAAGCACACAAACAAGCTGGCCTGCCTCTTCAGTAGTTCAGTGAGGGAAAGGTTCTGCAGCTGCTCCAGCACTTACACAATCTCCCACGGCTGCTCATAACTTGCAAAAGTCAAGAGTACAGTAGCTGGATCATTTTACAGATAGAGCTGTGGCCAGTCAGCAGCATGCTTGGAGCTGTAAACATGGCAACTCAGCAGCCTGAACAGAAGAAACCCTTTTTCCTCATTCCCTGCCTTTGTTACCCATGTCTGGAATTATCTGTTAACTCCTTTAAAATCGTGGAAAATGAGACTGGATTGCTAGTTTCAAAATTGCTTTTTCAAAAAATAGCTAGAGGCTTGCACAAGATTAACTGTGAGTGTTTAAACTGGGAGTGTAGAGATAGCAGAGAGGGAGAAAACTGTTTTGGAGTATAGCTGTACCATTCAGGAAATAAAGCTAGGACTCAAACTGTGATAAAAGTAGGACTCAAAAGTATTTATCTTGAAATGCTTGTCACAATTCAGGAGGCTGCTTACTAAGTAGGGGAATAGTAATTTTCAGCCAAGTACACCATTGCAGAGTAAATAAAGATAGACTTTCAGGGTGGGCTGGCACTGATCTAAAGTACATAGCTAGACACAAAATAATATCCTTTTCCAGCCTCAGCTGACTACCATAGCAGTTCTTGTGGAAGAGCATGTGGCATCCTCCATGAGAGCTGCAGATGCAGAGGAAAATAAAGAAGAAAGGTATCATCAGGACTGCTGCCTCTTTGGGCCATGGCTGCTTTTACTGTGAACAGCCCTACTCTGGAGAAGATCACCTGGGAAAAAGTGGACACCTTGTGGAAAGTCAGGAAAAAAGTTAATGTTACCAAAAGAATACATCTTTTAAGGTCTAAATATATTTCAGCTGAACAGTTATATTTTTCTGTAGAAATACGGGAATGGGTTTAGTGGAATAGGATATGTCAAATTAAAAGTTTTGGATTAGACATTTTAGGAAACACCTCACCCTGAGAAGAAGGAGTTCTAGCTTCATCTGTAACCCTTACATGGGTCAGAGGCTTTGAACTGGTACACATACTGCTTTTGTTTTTCAGAGTAGATCACTCTGGATGAAGAGGAGATCTTTTTGCTAAGTCTTCTATTAGATGCGCTGATACTGTTGACTGTAGCAGGACAGTTGGTGAAAGTAGATGTGGTGGCTTGAGTTTCTGCTCCTAACTGGAGCCTTGAACTGTTGCTCCAGGTTATGTTGTCTGAGGCTGATCTTAGAAAGCATTCCCAGTTGTTCCCTCTCAGCATTTCCTTCATCAGATATGAAAGAGTTTATTTTCTTTTAGTGTCAACATCATACGAACTTGAATGAGAAGTTTAGTCTAGGAAATGGTAAGCCAAGACATCATCTAGGAAAAGGGCTCTCTGTGGTGTTATCTGGCCGGTCTTTCAAAAGGCTCACGGTATCTCTGGAATGCCACTTCTCCTTAGTGCTTTGGATTACCTAAGAGAAGTTTGTTTTTTGTTTGCAACATCCTATTATCGCTGAAGTGTGAATTCGCAGATACTGATCAGCTGTTCTCATAAAGACTGAGTTTCCATAACATACTCTGCAGGAGTTACCTACACAGGAGGTCTATGGGAGTTTTCTTATTTGCTGAAATGTATAGCCACAGGCTAAGGTGTGAGGACTGCAATTATATATGCAAATGTAGCTTGTGTATTAAAATATTCCTGATAAAGAGCCAGTACAGTAAAAAATGTTGCACTGCACAGTTAAAATGCTTTGCCTTTGGGTCCAAGTAAGTGCAAAATATTTTTGTCATGACTAACAGGTGTCTAATTATGGGTTAATTACCAGTGCAACATTGCTGGAACATTAAGAACAGACTAAACAGGGGAACTCTCCCTCTCTCCATTTATTGTGGCACTGTTTCAATCTTGTGGTATATTAGACAGAATCCACAGTTTTGCCATGCAACATTAAGTATGTTTTCTTGTTACTGTAATTCTTTTATTTATTACTCTATCCACTTTGGTATTTTCAAATTCCATTTTCAGTGTAGTGCTTATCTAATAGTCACTGAAATGAAAAACAAAATCATCAGAGCTATGGTGGTACTTGATTTCCAAGATTTCTGTCTACCTAAAGTGACATAAAAACCCACACTAGTTTAATATTTCTTCGTTTCATTTACTGAAATTACACCAATATTCTAAATTTACTATGGTGGTTACATTTACATGCAGGCATTCATGAACATTTTCATTTAGTTTCTACATGGGAAAAGACCCCTAGACATCAAAAAATACTGAAGGAAGAAAGTACTGAAATATGTACCTACTTAAAAGTTAAAAATATGTGCAAATACAAGTCTCGATTCCATATTATTTGGGGCATAATACCAGCAATAAGTTTGCAGGCATTGGTTTCAAAAAGCTGCCTTTGAAAGAAAATATTTTAACATACTCACAAGAGGATACAGTCTGTGAAACAGAGATGAAAAATATTTTTGTCTGTTGTGAGGCGAATTGAACTACAAATTTAGTTTGAAAAAAATGTTATTAACAAGACATATTTTCACTGCACAAAACCAGATTCACTAAAATGTGTAAGATCTCCATTTACACCAGATAAGAAGCTTTATAATTTCTTCTTACACACTCACACAATTACTGTTGAAGCGAGAGTTGTTAAGCCTTCCATTTTGTGGATACTCATTATGAATACATATTTAAGTAAGGTTGAATACTTGGGCATTTCCTCATTCCCAGAAAGACATGTAAGCTTCTTATTCTCTGTTTTAACACTACTGGAGAAATGTTTTGGTATTTTAATACTCAGATCAAGAAATAAATCCAAGGTAAACAACCAGAAGACACCTAGACAAGAGAAAACTTGGTAATCACCACAAGAGCCCTTGCTAGCTTTCAGCAAGTGCTGAGAGAGAGGGCAGTATTTATTTTTATTGGTATTTTGGGCTTACAGCTTGCACATCAAATGATGTACATCATTATCACCTCTCATGTGTGGAAACAGTTTTTAAATTCTAAGCATTTCAGTTAAAAGAAGTCAAATCAAATCAATGCCAAGAATCCTAGTTAGGATGTAATTTTCGCTGAAAATTACCTTCTTTAAGGCCTTGGAGAAAAAAACAGATTTAGTAAAACTGAACAAATAAAGACATTTCTATCACATTTCCCTTAGTCAAACCTTCATTACATTTCCCCTCTTTTTGTGAAATACAGTAAATGGATATGGTATTATTTCCCCTTCCCATGAGAAAGACTCAAAAAAGTGTTGGACTGCATTTTGAGAAGCAGTCTGTAGTTTTGTGTGAGTATTTTTGGCTGCTTAAGGCTGCAAGACCTTGCAGGTCTGAGGGATTTCAGTCAGAGTTATGAACCCGTAGCACCTTGAGAAATTAGGTGCTAGGTCTGACCAACATGCTGAATTAAACTGTACTGTTGAAAACATAGGATAAATTTCCATTGGAAGTCACTCAAAGAGAACAGTTAGAGCATTTAGACTCCAGGAATTTTCTCTTTCGAATAAAAAGGGTGTCTCTATTTAACCATTCCTGGAGAAAAGTATCTAATATTGTACTTTTGAAACATCCAGATAATTCCAGTCCTTTACAGTCAGTTCATGTTTCAAATCTTGTGGCAAATGCTCAAATCCTTGGACTAGAGAAGACCCAGAGGGAACTCATAAAATTATATGGGAAAGGCACCAATTCGCTCTTGCTGAGAAGTAATTTGGTTTGGTTTAGTAACCTGCGAAATAGTTCTGTAAAATTATGAACTTTAAGGAAACTGTAAAGAGTGTGATTATTGACATCTGCTGTAGGTGACCTTTATGTGCTGAAAAGATCACAAGGTAGTAAAGACAAAAAAATTACAACCTCCTTTCCTTCTTCTCTCTAATGGTCTGAAATTGAAAAATTGGATCTATTGAACTCCAGTAAAAGTTAGGACAGCCAAATAAAACAAGGCTACAACCTGCAACTTGCAGTTTTCCAAGTATGTAATTTATATACTTCAGAGACTAAATGCTGCTGCTCGAGGGAGTTGTGAGTCGCCACTCTCACCTGAACATAAATCACTTCATGTTATTTCCATCCATTCACTACCTCTTCCATTAACTTCCCCCTCCATGGTAAAGAAACATATCCCAGCATTTCAAAGGAATAGATGTACACAGGCAGATCATCCAAAGCTGTTTGTCCTGATTCTTTTCTCAGTGCTGTGATAAGGGCTATGTGCCTCGCTATCTTTCCTATTTCTCAATATCTTTTCTGGCCGTTCTTTCTTTGCTGTTTGTGTTAACATAATCTAAACTCCTGGCTGCTTTATGAAACTTGTACTGGTATTGATCAGCTTGCAGGATATGATGAATGCCTTAACGTCGTAGTTGCTGGCATTACAGCACTGTGGAGCACCTAACATTTCTAGTGCATTAGCTGTGCAAATGACCTTTTAACTCTGCTTAAGAGCATCTCACAGTTGTCCTGAGTCAGCGTGCCAGTTACCACAGCAGTCTGAGGGTGGCATTTTAAGTGTCTCTCGTCATCTTGATAAGGGACCAAAAAGGCAGTAGCATGACACTGGGTATGCCCTATGACACAGACATTGCCTGAGTGTGCTGGATGCTGGGAAATGCTGAAGGGGGCCCAGACCAGAGCCAGAATAGCATTGCTTTCCTTCATGTAAATATCCCCTAACAATTCCCCTGTAATCACATCAGTTGAATTATTTTTTCCACAGCTCCCTTTGGAAAGGGACCTTGTCTGGTCCTGTACTGTCTCACTGTTTTCATTTTAATAAGCATGTTTTCCAGAAGTATATTGAGCAACACGACTAGCATTGAGATATGCAATTGCCTTATTCTTCTTTTTTTTTTTTTCCATTAAGAAAGTTATTAACATTTACATTTTAAAAATTTAATTTTATGGCTGATACACTGTTTACAGCATGGTCAAATGGGTGTGTTTCCCAGTTCTAGTAGAAGTGTATGGACTGTCTGATCCCAACTGCTATATTTGTACATAGCCTTGATTTGGCCTAAGAGAAAGCCTTTATGCTTGCAGAACAGATTTATTCTATGTCATGACTGGGAAACTGGGCTGTCACCAGTAGGGTGCAACCCAGATTTTCAAATGCTTTTTAAAGTATTTGGGGATCTGACAGCTGTGTCTGAAAATACATTAAGGAGAGATTTTTTTTACAGGAAGGGACAGGCTTGGTATGCTCACTAACTGCTGCATTGCTGAAGAGCTGGCTGTAATGTTCTGTACTCAGAGTTCAGATAGTAACTCATGAGTTGTTGTATGAGTTAAGTGGATGATCTTCAGCATGATGGTGGGAAATCTTCTTGCCAGCTGCACATATGAAGTACTGTGCATAGCTACTGCATTGTGAGATATTAGAGGGGCTTTCTGGGACATCCTTGAAGTGATGGGTTAACTTCTCAGCAAGAGGGAAGTTGTACATGTGTTATTTCCAGTTACTGGATAGTATGTGAATGACTGTGAATGAAGTCCTAATCCAATGTCCGCTGCATTCAGTTAAATGTTTCCAGTCATTTCAGCTGTAGTCTTAAGTGGGAACTGGATCAAACCTCTCTCTGTAAGACTGGAGATAGCAAAAGGCACACTGAAAGGAAAAAGGCAGTTTTAGGGTTCATATTTTAATTTTTCAGTAATTTTTAAAGACTTCCAGAAAAGTATCTTTTAAAGTCTAATTTGCCCCTTGTTCAGTTTCCTACATTATGCATAGATTAATTCTATGAGTTGCAGTTTTTTTCTTATAGCTGTCTAACTTGAGGAAGTCAGTAACCTAGGCCACCTTTGTAGCAAGGAAAAATAAAACAGACATTCCTATTCTTGTTTTGAAATCCTTTTCTCTGTGTGCTTTGTTCTTTCTGGCTAAAATGAGCAACACTTCAGTTTCAAAAGTGCTCTGGCAGTGTCATATCCATCATTGCTCATGGACTGTCAGAGGAAACATGGGATATCTGAATTGAGAGAGACCATTGGGGAGATCTGGTGCCAGCAAGCAGGGGGCAGGAAAAGAGGAGGAACTGATAATTCCCCCATGCAAGGACCAACATCTGAGAGCACTCTGTGATCAGGAGGGAAGTGAGGGACACCTAACCCTGGAACTGCCTGTCTCTTCTCCAGATGTAGTAAGAAAATATTAGAAAGATAAGGTGGAGCTCTGCATGGAAATTTTTAACTGATCTCAGTGAAAAGAGCCTCTTGCTATTTTAGTCAGCTGTTGGGGGCACCGCATTCTGTCAGACTGCTCTTGTGAGCATCCCAGACTAGGCATGCATGTTAGGTAGCTTCACTGAGCCATCCCACCCGTGTCCATACAATGGAGACTCCTTGGATGGATATCCCACAGAGTGGTCCTATCAAGGTCTTTTAAGCATTCATACTACCACATATAGGACTCTGATTAGCTGCTGCTATTACGCTAAAGCACCTCGTAGCTAAGGACTGAGAAGAGATGATCTTGCTGGGTTTTTTGGTATTGGGGAGGGGTAGGAATGTGAAAGAAAAAGTGGACTTAATAGCCATACTCAAAACAAGACTAGTCAAAAGATGAGACATGGATTGTAAGTTGCTGCACACTTTAATCCTAGCAGGGCACACAAGCCTTCTGGTTTTTTCTGGTCAAAACATCTTTGTTTTCCTTACTCCTTCAGATTTTGGATAGATGCTCTTGCTATTAGGATGAGCAGTGTTTTGGTTTTTTTTTTTTCCATGACTCAGTGGTGTGTATATGTTTAGAAACTCCCTAGATTTTTTACAGGTGTAACTTTGTTGTCTACATTAGCCTAAATTCTGAAACTGGGTACTCCACAGGGAGTCAGATATAGGCAGCTGCTTCAATCCAGACAGTAAGACCTCGTGAAACATGGGAAACATCCCTAAGGCTCTTCAAGGAATTGCATAAATTATGTGTCTTATAGCAAGTCTCTAGCTCTAAGCTAAACAAAATTCTTTGAAAGGTTTTCACACCCCACCCTGGCCTTTTTTGTTAGCTCCCAGATCAAGACTGTCAGCTTTTCTGCCCAGTTAGTCAACATCTAGAGGGAACAATACACAGATTCCATTTGCTGCTGACTGCAGACATCGAGTCTGAAGATCCAAGTCAGTGAAGGCATCTCTCACTGTAAAGGAGTATCCAAAATGAGTAGAAGGTGAAGATTTCATAGAAGAAAAAGTAGTTTGAGCAAATAATCACAAAGGAATGAATCTAAGATGGCTTGACTGCCTCTTTAAAACAATTAGAAGAGAGCACACAAGCATAGCTGACCTCCCTCTTTGTGCTAACTTAGGAATGGTCCCTGGGATATTGTGAGGGTTGGCATCCATACAGGCCAATGCCCACACCTTGAGTTTTGGTTGAGATTTGGCACCTCTCTGCACTTCTGAGTAGAGTAGGGAAGAGAGTTCATTTGGGGAAAAGGGTGAGGGTGTCTGAATGGAAGACCTTGTGCCTTATCCTTTAGGAAAGTCATTTTTCAGTCAGCTGCACAGAAGCTTCCCATTTGGCACAAGGGATATTGAGGGATGGGAGAGCTCTGCTCAGCTGTGAAGAGACAGCAGTAGGCATGGCTGGAGTAAGGGCTGGACTTGGAAGGCACTGAAGGCATGCTTTTGTGTGAACTCCTGTGTCAAGGGCTTTAAAGATTGGAATGGGGTTGGACTGAGTGTGAAGGGCTGGTGGGTCTCAGGTGGGCACTAAATCCTCAGTCCCAGCCCTCACTGCCCTTGGGCAGTGTTCAGCACTGTGCTGAGAGCCAATATCCTATGCTTTATATTAGGATGGATAGTGGTGTTAGAATTAGGGTAAGAGTTACAGTTAGGGACAGTAAAAAGAAAATTGAAAGAAGCTAGATACCATCATGTCCTGTGGGACATGGGCACACTTAGACAACATTTTCATCAATGTACTCAGGTCATGTATTTTCTTGTGGGCACTAGTCATTTTGCTATTTTTACTTCAAGGATTATTTCAGATTTATGTTTAGGGACAGAAAGAAACAGTGGTTTTATACTGCATATATAATTTAGAGTTCAAATGAGGTTTGATATCCATACAGGGCAATGGTTTGTTACTGATTTCTGTGAAAACATTAGTCATAAAGTGAACAGTAAGATTTTTGAGGATATCAATTTTCCATAAGTATAAACTCACATGACTTCTTTTCCTTGGCAAAATACTGGTGAGAACTGACCCTAGTTCTGCAAGAAACTTCAGTACAATTCTGCACTAAAGATACAAAGTGTGTAGGACAATGAACAAGATAGGATATTAATATATTATTGTCATCTACTTTCCAAGCAAACAGGTTGTGAGCATTTGAACGAAGTCTAGGCATAATTAGAGCCTGGATTACATCTGCTGCATGACATAAACCCAAAGCTACTAGCTCACATAAATAGAAATTTATCAGTTTAAGGAAGATACGAAAGAGATATAAACATAGCTCAGACAACTTAGTTTCTGTCAGAATGGCAGTTGTAGTTATGGTACATTAGAAACAGCCTGTTCATGAAAACTAGGCAGCAATGCAACAGTATGGCATTCCTCTTTTACTCTAGCAGACAGTACTTACACATCATCTTGCAACTTAACACAGTAAAATGAGAAATATTTACTATTCCATGGACCTTTTCTCCTCCTTATAGCTGAATTCATTGAAGACACATTATTTTTCTCATTTGTGAAGTGTCAACATTTCCATAACATAATTTTTTTTTCCCACTGTGGAAAGAAGCAATTCCTCATTTACTGGCATTTGTCTGAGAGCTTGGCATGCGTGCATGTGACCAAGTATCCACATGCAGCAGGGTTTGTGTTTTGGCTCTGAGCAGAGGTGGTACGGGAAAACATGATATAGGTGTACAGAAATAGACTGGGTATTTAGGATTCTAAACAAGTCGTCAGATCTAATCTAGGCCTCTGGTAGGGCTAAAACTATTTTCTCTTTTAACAGAGACATTCTGTAATATTCTGGAGGAAAATGCTATAGAGTTGAAAATTAAAATTTTCATAGGAATTGAAAATAATTCTTCTGATATTACTCTATACATTCAAGTTTTCTGTCTAAAATCAAATAAAGGAAATGATTTTAGAACTGACAAATCCCCTTTATGTGCCCAAGTTTCTGGAAGTCCAGCTCAAAACATCTTAAATGGACAGAGTGGCTGATATACCAGAGGGTCGTGCTGCCATCCAGAGGAACCATGACAGGAATGGGTAAGCAGGAAGCTTAGGAAGGTCAGTAAGGGAAAGGGAAGTTCCTGTTCTTTCAGGAAGTTCCAGACTGACACTGAGCAGACAGACACTACTGTATCTCCAGTCTTTGGCATAGTGAAAGTACCTGCTAGGGAAGCTGTTGCTAACAGAAAGGCTTGTTCTTCCTGGCCAAGAAAAAGCAAGTTTCTGCTAAGTGCTTTTAACTAGAGTTTGCACTTGAAATGTGAAAAATCTTGCTGTGCACTGTGCAAACCTAATTTATGTAGCTGTTAGAAGAAATGTGTGTTGCAGCTATTCTTGGTAAATAATCAGAGAGAAAACTTTCTAAGTTAATTATATTCTAATAAATGACAAAAAAAAAAAAGAAAGCAAAATTTCATAAAACCAGAGTTGGTCTAGAAAGCAAAAGGTTTTGAAATGGGCAGTAGACATTATTAAATTTGATTAATTCTGTCTATGTTCCGTGAGACATTGTACCCCAGCAGATTTCTGTGGCAATGCAGGATGTCATGACAACTAACCCAGCCTAGGTTAGATTTGCCTGTGTGGCACTGTCTGAGCTCAAGGATGTTGCCTGCTGAGATCCTGAAATGTTTTCTTCTTATAATGCTGATCCTTTCTTTTGCTTAATTGCAAAGTTGTATTTAAGACTCTTATTTACTCCTACTTATTTATATTTTTGTTTGTTTTCAGAGTTTATAATTGGTCATTTGAATGTATTTGGTGTTAGCTAAAAAATTATTTAGGTAGGTTATGTTGAATCATAATTGAAGATTCCTGAGCAAAAATAACAATTTTCCAAGAAAAGTCTTCAGGCTACTTCAAAGGTACCTTACATTTTACATTCCTGCAGTGCATATCTGTCACCAAATATACAAAAAACAGCCTGTCACAGTATTATTATAAATTACCAACAGACAGTTCTACAGGGTATAGTAAATCTCTAAGTACTTTGGAGGTGACTTTATTGCAAATTCCAGAAAAATAAGCTTTCTTTTTCTTGAACATTTTTCCCACTGTTTTCTGTATTATTTGCAGGCCATCTCATGTTCCTGATGGTGGCAGAGATGGCTAAAAATGAAACAGGAATCTTATCTACAGCACACATAATAAAACACAGTAGAAAGGGTCCAGTCCCAAGTCCAGTCCCTACACACAAAGAGATCCTCAGATGATATAGCAAAAGGAATCTTGGGTAGTTCTGTGGATCCTGCACAAAGGACTGCCAATGCCGTGGAAGTCAGTTCATGTCAACAGAGTAAAACATATTGCATAACAAGTTCAATATACAGCACAGATTTAGATAGTATTACCTGCAGAATAACAGTGATAACAACACTGTAGAACATAACAAGCCAGGAGGTGCCTGGAGGGCATTTATGATAACTTCTTCCTCCAAGTCTCCAAGTGATAGAGAAGCCAATTAGGAGAAGTGCGCTGCTGGACCACATCCTCACCAAGGAAGGGCTTGTTGGTGATGTGAAGATCAAAGACAGCCTTGTATGCAGGTCAGCCTGCAGTGACCATGAGATGGTGGAATTCAGGATCCCAAGGGCAGGGAAGGTGGAAAAACAAGGTCAGAACCCTGGATATCAGGAAAGCAGACTTTGGCCTCTTCAGAGATCTTGAAAAAATGCTGTGGGATAAAGCCCTGGAGGAAAGGTGGGGCTAAGAAGGGTGACTATTATTAAGAGGTTACCTCCTACACACTCAAGATTGTTCCATTCCAATAAATAAAAACTCAGATAAAAATTTCAAGAGGGCCATGTGGATAAACAAGTTGTTCCTGGCCATACTCAAATGCAAAAAGGATGCAAGGATGAGTAGCCAGTGAGAAATACAGAATCATTGTCTGAACATTGAGAGATAAAGCTTGGAAAGCTAAAACCCAACTGGATTTGAATCTGACTGGGTGATGGAGACAACAAGAAGGGCTTCTATAAGTACATAGGAGGCAAAAGGAAGACTAGGGAAAATGTGGGCACCTTGTTCAATGAGATGGGGCAGCTGGCTACACAGGGCATGGAAAAGGTTGAGGTACTGAATGCCTTCTTTGCTTCCATCTTTACTAGCAACATCAGCTTTTAGTAATCCCAAGTCCCAAAGACCAGGAGGAAAGACTGGATCAAGGAACATGTACCCTTGGTGAAAGAGAATCAGATCAGGGAATACTTAAGCAAACTGGACATACACAAGTCCATGGGCCCTGATGGGATGTTGAGGGAGCTGGCAGATGTTATTGTGAGGCCACTTTCAAGAATCCTTTAATGATCTTTGGTTGTGCATGATGACTGGGAGAAGTACCCGAAGACTGGAGGAAGGTAAATCACTTATTCAGAAGGGCAAGAAGGAAGACCCAGGGAACTACAGGCTGGTCAGCCTCACCCTGGTCCCTGGAAGGGTGATGGAACAGCTAATCCTGGAAACCAATCCCAGGCACATGAACAATCAGAAAAAAAAAAAAAAATCACCAGGAGTAGCCAGCATGGCTTGACTAAGGGGAAGGGCTTGACCAGCTTGAGAAACTTGTATGATGAAGTGACTGGCGTGGTAGATGAGGGGGAGAGCAGTGAGTATTGTTTACCTGGACTTCAGCAAGGCCTTTGGCACTGTCTCCCGTAACATCCTTATAAACAAGCTGTTGATAAATGGGCTGGATGAGCAGCGAGGTGGGTTGAAAACCAGCTGAATGTCCAGGCCCAGGGAGTGGTGATCAGAGGCATGAAATCTTTCCTGGACTTTCTTTGGTATGTCCATGTCTGTTTTCTGCTGGGACCTCAGAACTGGACATAGTACTCCAGGTATGGCCTCAGCAGTGCTGAGTGGAGCAGAAGGATCACTTCCCTTGACGTAATGGCAACACTCCTAACGCAGCCCAGGATCCCTTCAGCCTTCCTTGCTACACAGGCACATCGCTTGCTTATGTTCAATTTTGCATCTACCAGGACCCCAGATCTTCTGCAAAGATGCTTTCCAGCTGAGTGGCCCGCAGCATATACTGGTGGATGGGGCTATTCCTCCCCAGATTCAGGACTTGCCCTTTCCCTTACTGACCTTCCTAAGCTTCCTGCTTACCCATTCCTGTCATGGTTCCTCTGGATGGCAGCACGACCCTCTGGTATATCAGCCACTCTGCCCAGCTCCCAGATTTGTGTCATTTGCGAACTTGCAGAGGATACACTCTGCCCCGTCATCCAGACCATTGCTGAAGATGTTGAACAGAATTAGACCCAGCCCTGACCCCTGAGGTACACTGCTAGTTCCTGGCCTCCGACTAGACTTTGTGCCTCACATGTTCAGACAGTTTTCAGTGTACCTCACTGTCTGTCTATCCAGGCCATGCTTCACTGGGTTCTCTGTGAAGTTCTTATGAGAGACAGTGTCAAAGGCCTCACAGCAGTCCAGGTAGACAATACCTGCTGCTCCGCCCTTGTCTTTGTACTTTCTTTATACTTTGCCTCTAATTTCTATTTGTAACTCCCTCACTATGGCTACCAGGGCGGCAGAGCTAAGTGCACCAGTACACAGAGTTTTCAAAACAGTGATCTTCTCAAAGAGAGGACAAGTTCCAATGGGGTTTTAAAGCCTTTAACTGAGAAGCGTAAGAGCATAGACAAAATTATCCCTCAATCCTTGGGGGACATGAGCCATAGCTAAGCCTGCGGTCTTGCTGCCCAGGCGGAGTGAATTGTGTCCCTGACACCTAGTGGCAACATGGCACTTGTGTAGCAGTAATTCCGTCTGTGATATTCACTTTATTATGATGCTCACACTTTAATGAGGTGTTTTATTTTCCTTTCCTGTGAATTAACCCCCTTTGTACTAATGGAAGATCAAGCATCAATCAATGTCTAAAGTCGTAATGGAAGTTCTGATGTATAATCAAAAGCCTGAATAAATAGGAGGATCAAGAATACTGAATAACTGTATTTTACTAGCAGCGTATCAAACATGAGTATTTGAACAAATTCAGAATACAGAGGTGAGTAAGGAAACAAAAATAGTGTTCTTGTAATAAGTAATGACTTATTAGGGCTGATTTTCTTATCTCCTATAATTTAGACATAAAAGTTAGTTATTAAATAAGAATTTAAATGGGAAAAAATTAAAAATGAGTGGTGGCTGTCCCAGTCACTCTGTTATATCATGTATGTGTTCTGCCATGGAATACACCCATACCCTTTCATTCACCCATCATATCTTCCTGAAAAGTTTGATGGTTAATAAAGCAATTAAAGGGATGGGTTCATGGACTAAGGAAGTATTCATAATCTAAGTATACAGGAACAGAATCTATGGTTTGTATGATGGAGAGCAGGATCATCAAGTGGATGAGATGCTGGCTTTTCAGGGACTGTTGCTGTGGAGCAGCTCACTCTTCTGAACGACCTCAGCCACTTCATCTGGAGACTGAACATCCAAGTGCTTCCCATCGATCAACTTGATTGACCCTGACTTATCTGAAGATGATTATGGAAATGTACTATTTAGACAGAGGCTGGAAAAGCACTTATAGTGGAAGACTTACAGTGAGCATCTCTGTGGGGAGAGATCACAAAACATGAAAGAGGCTGCAGTTTCAGGTAGCAGCAGATGGGACTGATATCAATGGCACGAGCCTAAGGATCCATTTATGAGGTTCCCAAATGCAGGCCTACTGTGTCAATGGCCATGCCAAACTGATCTCATACCTCAAGAGTCACTTTGTACATAACTCAGCTTATCTTGAAGGAGAGTGGTGATCTGAAATAATTGCAGAGGAATGGCAGTGGTACATAATGCAAAAGCTTCTCCTTCAACATGACACCAGATGGTGATGCTACATATCTGTTCAGTGTTAAGCTTTGCACAATGAACACTACATGCAGTCTGAAAAAGGAGGATTTTGGCACTGACTTCCATGTAGTCATCATTGGCTCCTGTACAAAGACAGGAGCCTGGGGCTTGTCACTGGAATGTTGCATACTTAGGTGTCTCATAGAGCTCACTGAAACTTTTTGCACAATTTTTTTCACAGCTTATGTGCATGTCAGAGGTTTTGGGACAAGGACAGAATACTCCTAAATATTAAGAAAACCCACAAAAATCAAAATATATAGAATTAAATAATATAACTATCTTAGCATGCATTGAAATTAATTGAAATGAAGTTTCCTGTTATACATAGAAAAACATTCTTCAGGTAAACTGAGAAGGTAAAATCTTTATTAAAAAGCAGAGTATTAGCTGTCTTTAGGATAGTCATTTAAAAAAAGTATGTATATAGGATGAACCAGTGGAAAGTATAGTATCTGGTCATGCTCCAAAATAATATTTTTATTTACTGGAGAGAGCTGTATGTATATTGTCTAGACACATACACAGAACTATTTTTATTTTCGTAATAGTCATGGTGAGAAAACCATGCTGAGGTGAGGATACATTCATCTTCCTAGTGTAGAGTGCGACATAGGTAATGGTTCCTCTGGTTCAGTTTGACATTTTTCACAGATACTTACTTTTCTATTAACTCTATGACACCTTTATAGTAATACCACAAGGGTTGTTTTTTTTAGCGGATGTGTTGAAAAGCAGTACACCTTTATAAATTCATCTACTCTGATTAGTGGTTACAAACACAAAACTCCATCATCATACTAATGTAGTATAAAGTTAGCAGTGCCCTTCTACATCTTTATGAGATCTGCTGTGTTTTCTTTTCCTGCGTAACCCTGGAACAGGATTTTTAGGACGTGTAATACAATGGGAGGACAATTGCAGCGCCTTTGTAAACTTTTTACTCCTAAGCTGCTTACAATGCTTTCAACATAATTTCATGTAACCATCATTTTGCCTTGCTATAGTTCTATTTATAGCACATTAATAAAAGCTGCTGGTAGTGAGGAGGATTTTGCATCTGTACTGTACTGCAAAGCCTGACAGTTAATTTTCAAAAACTAATTCCTGCTAATGAGTTACTACTCCTGGATGCTTTTGGAGAGGCATTAGCAATATGTGCCAGACCTGGCAGCTGTGCTGCTGGGAAATGGTGAGATGCAGGAAGCAGATATGGATTGCAGGCAGCTGTCAGGCAATTATGTAAAGGAAGGTATCAAAGAAAACACTGCACAGCAGGTGCAGCCCAGGGAAGAAGGGGCAACACTAGCCACTGACACAGAAATAGGAAGGGTTGCTGAGATATAAGCTGGTGGCACGCCATGTGAAATACAGGCCCAAGGCTGCAGCAAAGTAGCTGTGCCTTGCTACTAGCTACTGCCTTGCTAGTAGCTGTGACTGCGCAGGAGCAGGCTGTGACAAAAAGTGAATCTCTCAGAACGTGCACTTACACGATATTTTACAATGGATGGGTATAGTTGATGTGTAGTTCATCTGACTAAAAGATGTCATCCACATTTAGGCTACAGGCATCTCCCAAAGCCGCAGCCTGGGTTCAGTCATGCAGCAGGTACCTTCCTCCCCTGCTTATTCAGAGGGAAAATTGGAGGCATTGAAGGCTGCAGGTGGAGCTGTTCAGTGCTCTGAGCTGCTTGCCAAGGTGGCAGCAGGGCAGCTGCTGAGAGACCCCTCTCCCATGTACCACACATAGCTCTCCTGCAGCAAAAAGACCTTGGAAGCCCATGTTCTTTCCCAACAGCGAGACCCTCCTCTTGCAACACAAGGTCCCAGAAATGCCAGCATCACTGCAGGGCTAGAGGGCAGTGGCACTACTAGGGACAGCAGATCTCCAGCCTCAAGTGGAGGATTCCCACACCTCAGCCGATCACTGCCTTCTGCCGATAATACATATGTCAAGAAGAAATACCTTATCTCGGGAATGGCTGGGGTAGGACAGTCTCGCAGCAAGGCACAGCAGTTCCTTGGGCAAATACTAAACAAGAGTCAAGACAACACTGACAGATTTGTCTGCTGATAGACGGAATTTCATGGGAAAAAATGTGATCCTCAGTTTGTGCTGAGGTCCTTCTTTCATGCTTTCCCCAGACTCTTGGCATCACACAGCCAATTAGACTCATGGCAGCTCTGCATCAGTCCTGATGGATGATGCTAAATATCTCTGCTGTAAGCAGGTCAAACAGTGTGCACATGTGAAATCAGTGTCTGTCTTAGCTACTCCAAAGCATGGCTTCTCCCTCCTCCAAAAGGAAACAACCCTTTCCAGGAGGTCAGCAGTGTCGTGTGGGGCCTCTGAGATGACATAACCCTGGCAAGAACTCCCTTTCCTCCTTCACACTGGGCATCATGAACAAACAGGCAGTTTGGGGATTGTCACATGCCCTGCACTGTGCTCACATGGTCTCACAAGGAATATGGGTCCATGGGTTTCCTACTGTGGCACCTGACTGATGCTCCACTCTGTAGCTGCCTGCACACAGACGAATCTGGGATGTGACAGCGTTGCTGCAGTGAGGGAGCAAGTTCATAGGGGAAGAAAAAAAGTCATTTAATATAACTCTTTGCGTCCAGCATGACTGGCAGTAAGGTATCAATCCAGACACAAGGTGTCTACTGATGACACTATTGATCTCTCATCACTGAGACACCACCAAGCCAATGCACAGTACTTCTCTTCTGACCAGATTATACATTCTTCCTTTATTTCTGCAAACCATTGCCAGATGTCTCACAGGGCAGCTGCTCCTCTACATGGGAATATGGTCTGTGGATGGGCACTTAGATGATTTGGCCACCACAGAGTCTGACCACTTTTAACAGTCCAAGAGGTAAGGGAGACTTAGGAACACCAACCTCAACCTCCCTAATACTCTCTTTCTCTCCCTGATGAGCTGCAGCTCATCACTTCCAGCATACAGCTTTCCAGAAAAAGAACTGTTCTTCTAGCATGACCTTGATCTTATCTTCTCAATCAGGTGTTTCATATTTTGGGCTGTTTTCTAAAGATGTCCAATGTGCTCCAGAAAACAGAGGCCAGTAGCTATTCCACAACAAAGTGCTGAGGCTCTTTGGCACTGGCAGAGCACTGTTGCAACTGTGTAATTCATCATGGATATATTTCCCACTGTCAATTACTATCCCAGCCCTCCAAATAATGAGCTCTGTCAATCTGATGTGCAGAAGGAAAGCCAGCACTCAAGTGAGTCCCTGCTGTACTTGATGATCACAGCCCCAGAGGTAAGACAAGTTGCCACTGCTTGGGACCATGATTTTCAGGCAGATAACTCCTTTTTTTTTGGGTGGAAGTACAGACATAGCATCTTTCCTCCTTCCATTGCTGTCTCAACATCATCTGGGCTGTGCTAGATTGACATCTAAACTTGGCATCACAGCAGCAACATCTTTGACATTCACTACCTCTCCCTTCACCACTCAGGGAATGGTTGTGCTGTGACTGCTGTCATTTATTCATGGACAACCACCCCTGGAGCTACTGTCCCCTCAGCCTCTGCAGCAGCTGCCAAACCTTTCGTCCTCAAAAGGCTTAGGGGTGAGTTCCTCCACCACAATCCAAGTAGACAAGGCAGATGCCACAATCACTTTCAGGCCTGCCCAGTTCTTTAGGCCTATAGCTCTTGGACCGTTGCCTGTATCTTGCAGAGCTGCTTGTTCTGACCCTGTCCAGACCTAAAGTTCATCCCAGGCCCTAACTCTCCCTAATCCCTATTTACTCTAATTGTCACTGGCTTTATAACCATCTAGTGTACAATTTCCTAAGTAAGCCTTCTGCCTCTATCTCTTCTGCAGTCTTCGCTAACCTCTAAGTTAAGAAGAGTAGGGCAGGAGATTTTATTGCCAGTGGATAAGATTCAGTCTTATCTCTGGCACTTCATTCTAGAGATGCCTTTTGGTGCAGACATAGTTCTGTCACGCCTGGAGAGAGCAGGCAGGCAATCCTTGAGAATGGCACAGGGCATGAAATGTCTACATAACAAGGCTTAGTGGAGATGTGGTAGCTGTATGTACATGAGAGTGACATGACATAGGCATCCCTCAAAGCAAAAACGTTGGAGCTGTGCTGCCTACCAAGCACAAACATCCCATTCAGGACATGAGTGTGTTAAAAAATTGTGGGGAAGTCAAGGTGAATCATTGTCATGCACCACAGTGTCTAAACTGACACTGGATACTTGCCTACTTTCAGTTCCAAGTCAGAATCTCAGTGTCCTGTGAGTCGACGGATTCCAAGTCACCTTACCTGCTGTTTGCCAGACATGCAGCACTCTGTTCCACCACGAAGTGAGGACAGATAGCCCTGTTCATGTCATGCTAAGCAGTCCTATTCATTTTAGCTGTGTGGAAGCAACCTCCTTCCTCTGGACTGAAATGTATAATTGATTTGATTTTCTAAAAGCCTGGGTAGGAAGACCACTTGTCTTCCGAATTTTAATTTGCCTTGTCTTGGTGGAACAGTCTGTGCTGCCATATCTATTCCCCTAGGCTTTCTTGCTAAGATGGTTGCCGTGTATGAAAGCTCATAGCATTCAGTAGAAATTTTCCCCAACTCCTCCAGTATTTATTTTTAGATTTCAAGAGAAAAAACCATACCCATCTACAACTCTAGGCAATGACAGCTATTTGGGATCAGAAGCTATGCTGAAATAATCATGCTCACACACTGCAACAATAAATTGCCTTAACCAAACAGCACTTTGAAGCAGTGGAACAAGCCCATCCCAGAACTGCTTTATCAGCTGTCCCCTTTTAAGAAGATTAAACTGTTATATTTCTCTGCTGCTGCTTTCATCTTCCCTCTGTGAGTGTCATCTAGGCCTCCAGGCAAGCATAGCTGCTTATCCTCATCTGGAGATTTTAAGTCAGGAAAAATGAGGATGAGAGAAAAGAAAAATTACATATTGGGTATATGTGAGAAGAGCGTGGTTAAAAAGTGGAAGCCATGGCTGGGGCTGGATGTCTCAGGCCCCAGGTAAGTGGTTTTTTAACACTGCAGCATAAACTCAGAGCTAGGACACTGCTTGAAAACTTTTGTTGTGCACTGACACGTTGATAGCCACCTCTACAAAGATCCAGATCATTACTGTAATTAGCACCTACTGTTCTTGTGTCTGTAGATGGGACATTAAGGTCAGAATTTTCTGTTAATTTACACCAATTATTCCATCCAGTTCATGGTTAAGGCATAATGGAAAGGCGAGCAAAGATGACTGTCTCAGGCAGAACAAAGTATGAAAAATAAGGGACATTTCAAAGAAACATTTTAGATAAATACTTTCATTTAGAATCTTCTCTACATAATGCATTTCTACTTTCAATCATATGAATAATTTGCCATAAGGTTCAATTTGTTGTCAAAAATAGCACTTATCTGCTTTCATACATTTTAATACATTTTTCATGATGTATGAAATTCATGCATCACCTTGTATATACCACTGGTTTTAATTTTGGTAAAGCTAAGCTTCAAGTTAATATTTGGGAGGTCTCAGGAATACTATAAAGAAGTAGCATCCTTTGGTGTTGGCAAAAATGCAAATTGTTGTTGTTTTAAATCAAACATAAAGGTATGGACTTCAAACCAAAGGTGGCGTGGGGAAATGAGACAACCTTTTGTAAAAAGAACACAACAATTGTAAAGACAGCTGGGTGCTGCTGGTAATTCTGTAAACTCAGACATTTCTTTTGCTCCCTTCAACAAAACTATTGAGTTCTCACAAACTCGAAACGGAGGTGAATGAAGACACCTGTGCAGTTTGGTTTTTAAGAGAGCATTTCAGTGTCTGTGTTCCCTAAACCATCCAGTCCTGCCCCAAGCCCATTTCACTTCCAGGCGCTGCCACTCACGCTGTGGAGCTCTCCTTTTGCAGCCTCCTCAGTAATTCAGAACATGAGCACAGTAGCAATCCACAGTAAAACCTTCAAGCCTGAAGTCTTCTACATGCTGCCGAGTCTGCATGGCCATTGCCAGGAATTTGGGGAAGTGTCTCCCAGAACGTTCCACTTTCTTCCCAGGTTAGCTGCATTGCTGACATGTTTCCAAGCCCTTCCCAGTACACTGAATCTTTTCAAATAAAAGGAACTGGTTGCATTACATGGCAAGCACCTGCTATTTACAAAGGCAATAACAAAATTTCTGGAGCCTTTCTTTCTTGCAGGCCATTTCTGTACCTTGGTTATGAAGTGCAAAATCAGAAGCCAGGGCAATTACATGTTTTCACAGGCAGAGTCTCAGATGTGAAGTCAAGTTCATGATTCCTGTTTCAGATGTACAGAACTGTTGAGTTTTAGGACAACAACTCTTTGGTGACAGTGTTGTAGGAAAATGAGGAACAAAGCAAGAAAAGAGGCTTAGAAAAGAGCTTGTCACTAAAATAATTGTTTCTAAGAGCACATATTTGCAATATGTTTGAAGAGTAACCCAAATCCAGAACAGCATGGAATTCATCCATCTGCCAGAGATCTCCCTTTACCTTCTACTTGTATACATCATCTCTTATTTTTGATGTTTTTTCTGAGAATTTATCCTTTTTAAGATATGTGGGGTTTTTTTGGCTTTGTACTGTGTTTGGGCAAAGATCTTGGAACTGGCAATCTACCAATAGGAAATCAATTGACATAGGAATTATTAGTGACTGTGTACCAGATACATTTAAAATCTTCATTTGTATTCTTGAATGTTTTGTGGATATTTAGACTTGCAGAAATCTCAACTCAGTGATCTGCCTGGAAATCTAACTGATTTCAGCAAACAGTAAAAAAAGCTCTCCAATACTTTCCTATTAACTTTTTTTTTTTTTAACTGAGCAACCACCCATGCATTTCTTACATGAGTAACTAACTAGTTCACTTGTGAAGAAAAGATTTCTGAAGCCATGTGGAATAGTGCCCTATAGTGATTTTACTGCTGTAACAGTAAACCTGACTTCAGAAGTGATATTCCTCACTTTTTCTAAAGCTTGCTTTTATTCTCCCTTTTGATCCTTTGTTTAAATCATTGCTTTTGAAAAGCTGGAAGGCATTTTGTAACATCGTCTGTTATTTGCCAAGCTCAGGTTATGCCTACCATGCAAAGTGTCTAAAATGTGCTGCCATTTCCACTAAGCCTTAGAAATGTCTGCTTTGAAATTAATTTTTAATCTTCCAGTGGCACAAACTTCCTAGAGGGTTTGCTCATTTATTAATGCCCTCTTCTATGTAGGAGTTGCTCATGCCTAAGGCAGGGAAATGCAATGCACTACTAATTATCACTAATTATTTCTCTTATGTTGCATCATAAACAGTTATTCATTTGCCATAGCAACTTATGCCCATCTTCATTAATAACTTAAGTGTGAACAACTCTACATAAAGTAACTTCAAAAAGAAAACATGTCAAATTGTTTTCCCTTGAAGTTTTCCAATCTAGCAATTAACCACATATTGCACTTATAAATATGCACGAAAACCTCTATATTTTACATGTGTGTAAGCTAGAAGAGGGGAGAGAGGCAAACAATGAATTTTTGTAATTTTAACAATAGCCTTTTTCTACACAATCCATGGTCTGTGATGGACCTCAAACTTTCCCTTAATCTTTGATTTCTCTTCATATGACAGCATGGTGGCTGTGTGTCCATGCACAACTGACCTCTGCTGCAGGGAAGGCAGCTCGTCAGACATCTGTAATTGCTGACCAGTTTGCCCTCTGTTATTCTCATAAAGCAATCTGGGGCTACAATAACCACCTTCTGAACTCACAGAATGAGAACATAAAAGTTTTGAAAATAATCTTAACTCTGTGCTACTGCACATTCACCTGATGATTAAGACATACATAATCAGATAATGCTACTAGCAGAATATATTGAGTTGGATAATATTATGGATTTGTGTTTAATGGGAAAATGTAAAATTAGTACATATCCTGGGGTGTACTGAAATGACTGGATATTTTTCATTAAAAGCAGCTACAAAGACATTATTGATCATAACTATTTTGTTTTGAAAAATTAATATAATCATATCTTCTTGGCGTATGAAGATTTTATCCCAGTCTTGTAAAATTAGTGACAACACAATTTGCATGCCTAAAGCAAGAAATCCACAAAAATGGTGAGACCTTTTGTTGTGGAAGGTTGGGGAAGACAATGGTGAGATTGAGGTCAAAGAGGATAGAGCATCACTTATAGGGAAATCTGTTATTCCTTCAGAGAACTCCTTAACTGGGCTGCTCACGAATTTTTCATGAGTTCCTGAAGCTTGTTACTAGTAGGAACACCTAACATATACTACCTAGGATTGCTTCTCTCCAAATTTCCTTACAATAGTTGATTCTGAGGAGAAATTGGTGTGTTTTCTTATATACTACCCTGGCCACTGAAGTTATTTCTGAACTCCTCTGTATACAATTCCCCATTTTTTAATAATAATTTTACTAAATCTGTCACTATATTTGATGAAGGTTTTTAAACTATTTTTCCTTGACACATACATTTCCATCCTTTATTTTTATACTTTCAAAAGACTGAATCACATCTGGCAAATGTGAATGTAACAGATATCAAAACTGTGTCCCATCGAATTGGGGTTTACAGGGTTTTTTTAAGAAACATCTGATGTAGTATATTGCTAGACCACAAAATACCATTACTTTGTAACAAACAATCTAGGGCTTAACAAGCTCTGGAAACCTATTTTTGATATATATTAGTATGCCTGATACCATCATACAATGTGATGTCATGATATGTCTGTGATACCACGTTTAACGTGTATGTTAGTTACCACGGCATCGTGGTTGTATGGATAGCACAGCATGTTAACAATAGCAGGACCTCATCAGGCCTCATGGAGAACCAGTCTCATCTCTGGATTTAGGAGTGCTAAATGACTCCAAGGCCCTCTTAGGTCAGGAACAATTTAAAGTAATCCACTGAGTTTGAAGGGAATTTGCAAGTGACACGCCATTCAAAGGAACCTAAACAAAGCCTGTGGCATTTATGTTAAAGCTGAGACTAAGGCAAACATGCCAACACTTTCAAAAGCAAAAAACAGTTTCTGACATTCAGTTTTGGGTGTCTGATATTGAAAGGGCCTTATTTTAATAAAGAGTTGCAAACCAAATGCCCCAAACTCGAAACTTTTCAAATTGTGCATTTAAAACCACAGGGGTTTTTCCCACATGCTCCAACCTGCAGAAGATGTTGCTCTTTAAGGACTTTCACAGGAGATCAAAAGACGAATCTTTCCTCATTCAACTACAATTAAATTGAGAAACTGTTATTTCATCACTGTATCCTCACCAGCAATGGAGGCTTTTGTTCTTCTTCAGGACTGTCTCCTGGCCAGGTGCAGTCTGGCTGGGTCTGGCAGGAACTGGAGGTGATGTGAATCCTTTATGGCTTTTCAGTGGGCTGGGTATACCTCACTCTTCCCAGGACAGGCCCTAGACCTCGAATGACACTGGCTGGGTGTTTCCCACCAAAAGAAAACAAGAGATTAGGCTCCAGGGACAGAGTTCTGAAGGGTACCTTTCCTGCTCTCTTGGACCAGAGGGATGGAGAACAGTGAGTCATATGTCCAGGACATCAAGTTTTTAAAGGGCAAACCATGGTACCAAAGGGTGCATGTTTTCCTTGTGTGTGGGGCAACATACCTGTGTGCAACTAGGGAAAGGGAAGCTGGGTTATCTACACCGGAGGTGGGTGTTATTTACAGCAACATAGACTATCTCCAACAGCTCTGCCTCAGCAGAGGCACCTCTCCCACAGGAGAGGGATATGTCGGGGTGTGGAGAGAAGCAGGGGAAGTTCTAGAAGTCTGGCCCTCCTGTCTGGTACCTGTCCCCACATGAGTGGTGTGAGGAAACAGGGACAAACCAAAACCTCTGCCTTTGGGTAGTCTTGTCCTTATTTAACCACAAATGCTTGGTCTCGTTGATCTGTTCTGGAGCTCTCCCTGTTCTTCCAGAAAGGGACAGGACTAAGCAGCAGCCTGGTGCCCTCATGACAGTCGACCAGGCTGCTACGGGGCTGATGGCCAGGCTGCCGTGGGGGTGATGGTGAGGCTGGCCTGGGGGGGGATATCCTAGGCAGCTTAGAGGGTGATGGCTAAGCCGTTGTGGGGCTGCCAGCTGCTGCCGTGAGGATGGTGGTGGGGATGCTGCCTCGGCTGTCGTGGGGCTGACGGCTGCTGCCATGGGATGGTGAGAGGGAGGTGGCGGTGGATGCTGCCTGGGCTGTCTTGGCGCTGACGGTGAAGTCGGTGTTGTCCTGACAGCCGGGCAGCCGCTGCCGGCTCGGCTGCTCCTGGGGCGAAGCCTGCGCCACTGTGGGGGTGACAGCGAGGGGAGCACGGAGGAGCCGAGCGAGCGCACTTCAGGCCGGAGTTGCTGGGGGGGCCGGGCGGGGACACGGAGCTGCCCCTCCGCCGCCACCTGCCCCGCACTCCCGGCGGCCCCGCCCCGGTCCCACGGGGGTGTCGGGGGTGTCGCTACCGGGGGCGCGCGGGCGGAGGAGGAGGAGGAGGAGGAGGCGGGAGGAGGAAAGCGGCAGCAGCAGCTCTCGGGAGGAGCCTGTCCACCGTGAGACAGCATATTCAGCCGGCAGCAGCGGTCCTGCTGCAGCGGCGGGCGGCAGCGCTCGGCTCGGCTCCGCTCCGCTCGGCACGGCTCGGCTGAGCAGGGCACGGCTCAGCTCGGCACGGCAGGGCGCAGCTACTGGCAGCAGCCCTTCGGACAGCGGGGCATCCCTCTGCTCCCCCGGCGGCCAGGGCTCGGTGAGGGCTGCAAGGCGTCGGGAGCCGCTCCGCATCTCCCGGGCGCCGGCGGAGGTGAGGCACCCGCGG
The DNA here is from genome assembly GCA_013397755.1 of Cnemophilus loriae. Taxonomy (NCBI): domain Eukaryota; kingdom Metazoa; phylum Chordata; class Aves; order Passeriformes; family Corvidae; genus Cnemophilus; species Cnemophilus loriae. The sequence goes on along the minus strand of VZTF01004531.1, from coordinate 1,021,988 downwards.
GGGCGGCGGGGCCGGGACGCGGCGGGGCCGCGGTGGAGGGGCGAGCGGGGGCTGCCCTTGGGGCCCGGCGCTGGCGGCGGA